>PVJA010009231.1:0-37096 GCA_004027025.1 Myocastor coypus | reverse complement strand
ATTTAACTAAGGACTTGCATATATTCATTTAACAACATTTTATATGTAACTTACTATTTACTTGACAATCGTAATATGACAGACTCTTAAATAGATGTTTGATCTCTGCTACTTTAACTTTTGCAAAACTCAGTGAACACTTTCATCGAATGCTAATAAGCAGAAACCTGAGGCTTGGGAAGTATAAACATTATCTCAATTCATAGACTTTGTAATAAAATTCATGGTCAAATCCACCTCACTCTACTATCAGTGCTCTGAGATATTACACACACTGTGTACAGTGAAGGTCCTGTGTGTCAAGTCCTTAAAAAAATAAAATTTCCTTTTTACCTTCCTACTACAGTCAAAATCTGCTCACCCCTAGAATCTCCATAGACTTGCTTAGCCCAGAACATTTTAGCAATTGGCTAATGTAACTCTCCCACCTGACTAAATGGTTGGTGATTTCAGTATCTACGAAGAAGATGCCAACATTTTTTATTTGCTCAATTTGTGCCTTTTTAAAAAAGCATATTTTTATATCATGACTCTTGCCAATATTTCATTATCTCTTGATTTAAAAAGTAGAATAAATGCCTTCACTATAATACACTTCTCCTGAGTTTTTGGGGAAAAAGAACCCTAGGGTGCACATGTTTACCAACACACATGGACATATTTACACTATAGTTGAACATCTCTACATAATTAGGGAGGTTGGGAAGAGCTGCTTCTAAGCATGTGCAAATTGCAAAACTTGCACTGATGTGATTCACCTGAGTCTGAAGACCTAGGAAGCAGGAGCTTCAGTATCTATTGGCAGGAGAACAAGAAATGCAGTTCAAATTTCTCCACATTTTTTAATTGCACCTGCAAAAGATACTCATGAAAGAGGCCTTCCAGAACTGCCTCAGAAATTAACAAGAATTATGTCTTAGTTATTTTCTTGTTGCTGGGACAAAATACTCAATGCCACAGGTTAAAGGAGTAAAGGTATTTTAGCTCAAACTTTGTAGAGGTTTCAATCCATTACTGACCAAATCCAAGGCAAGATAGCATGGCTAACGACTTAGCAACCAAAGGCAGAGGAAGCAGTAATGACAGTCCCATTCTTTTTTTATTTCACCAGACTATAAGTCTACTTATAGGTGCCACTCACACCGGGTGCAGGCCTTCCTATTAACCACACCCAGAGCTATGCTAAACTACTCAATAGAATAATAGGATTATCACTCCCAAAATCCAGTACCATACATCTGTGACCCTTGCACTTTCTCAGAGCTACACATATAAATGAGTGAGCCTGAGTTTGGCTATAGATGGAAATCATACCATTCTGCTAGTGCTTCATTTTATTTAATTGGAAAAACATGCTAATGTAGCTCAATGGAATACTTCAGTTGAAACCAGTTATGTTTTCTTGGGAAAAAATCATGTCTGAATAGGAGATAATACTTAGCTATTTTCATAAGAATGTCAGAAATTATTGTTATTTCTGTTAGCAACTGAGGTGGAGACAAGACCAAGAATAGATAGCAATAAAAATTACAGAAATATTCAAACTTTTCCAATTGCCTAGTTCTTTGGACAGCAATGTTATAAATACTGTTTGCCTGTTTTGTGCATTAGTTATACAAATGCCTCAGTGGTAGTCCCCAAATGGTATATTCTTGAGAACAGCATTGTTGCTGAAAGAACTGGCATCACAATACTAATAATAAAATAGCAAGGACAAAGATGAACCATTGGAGACATCAGGAAAACCTCTGACTTTGATGAGTGCCACCAAAACCAATACCTACAACAACAATAACAAAAATCTCATGAGGGTTTTTTCCAGATCACTCTTCTGTTTGCACCTGGTTTTCATTATTGTGTCTAAACTATTTTACAGCTGTGAAATTTGTAAAAATTGATAATAATAAATATAGTTCCCCTTTATAGCAATGCAAACCTACATGAGCATGCATGTAAATCCCACTCTGGAAGGCCAAGGTAGGAGGATCACAGAATTTGGGCCGATTTTATCTTAAATACTCTAGTGAGAACCTGTCATTAAAAAAAAAAAAAAAAAAAACCTGGGACATAGCTCAACGTGAAGGTTCCAGGTTGAATTCCCAGTGTTGGAAGGGGATTAGAGGATGAAGCAGAAGAAAACAAGAATAAGAGTAAATTTAGTTTATTTATAGAAAAACAATTTGTTACTTGTGAAGGCACCAGTTGTTGCTAATTATCCATGCATTTTAGCATTCCTTTGATGGATCTTTACATTCCCTTATTAACTGAGTGAAATAAAATATTTGGCAAATGTTTATTTTGTATTTTTAAGAAAGTCATAGTTTTACCTTAAAAGAAGCATGCTCTTGAATGGAGCCAAGATTATCATGAAGAAAGTTTTTGAGAAATATTAGTGTTATCTGAACTTAGAAGACAATATGAGAAAAGTAATTCCTGTTTCCTCCAAAATGTATGAGCAAGTTTGCCTTTGAAAACATTAAAGGAAAAGGGGGTTGTTAGAGATTGGTGAATAAAAGCATGTAATATACATGGCAGGGTCTGTAACACATTGTAAATATTTTAAAATATTTCAACCCATCATAGTTGTTATTCTGTAACTTTTTCACATCTGAAATGTTTTTAAGTGTTTTAGTGTTTGTTTCACTGTAAAAAGTCTTAAAAGTTCCAGCTCTTTGACAATAATGTAGATTTAAGTTGGAAAACTTTTATACATGAGTTCAGATTGTAAATATTTCATGCTTTGTAGGCCATATGGTCTCTGTCACAACTACTCTGTCATAACTATTCAACTTCGTTGTTGTAGTATAAGCACAGCCACAGACACTATGTAAATGAATAAATGTAGCTGTGTTCCAATAAAATTTCACAAGCACAAAAATAGAACTTGGCCCATGGCCCCAGTTTGCCAAGCACTGAAATAGATTAGAAGTCTTTTGCCATAGACCTTATTATGAACCTATTAAAATGATAATTGTTTGGAACTTTTTAGATTTGCAAATTTTTTATTCTATATTTAAGGAGAGACTATAGAATTGTGTGCTATTTCTATTTTAACTGTGAATAAATTACTCATAGATCTGAAAGATTATGACAAAGGCTTCCTAATGGAAGTATAAAAATTTTCTAATTCAGCAATTGCCAGGAATTAAGAATAATGCAAGTAAATGAGTCATAGCTAACACTGAATTACTTAAACCAAAAAAAGAAGTAAGTCAACATTGCACTGGATGTAAATGTTTCATTTTCAAACTTTAAAGATGAGGCATTACAATACCAACCCATGCCTTAGCACAGAAGCTGAGGCAGAGAAGGGTGTTTGAATCAAGGGACAGCGCTGAAGCACTCATCAAAAGAATACAGCAAAGAGACTGACTGTGTCAGAATGTGAAGATTCAATACTCAAGACTCCTTAGATGAGGTGGTAGTACTGCACTTAAGTTGGCTCTGCTAGTGAGGCAGGAGATTAGGGCGTGGCAAACAGCCTGGGCAAGTAGGCCTGACCTGTCAATCAGAGAGGACCAATGCGCCTACTAATCAGAAAGTGCTATCTTCAGTTCCTCACACAAAGATTGAAGCAGGGTTTTGATAGGACGACCTAGATCTGAGGTCAGAATGGAGGATCCAGACAGCCATTAATCTCATTGGCACTGTACGCTCTTTCAGTAACTTTTGCTAATTTCTTGTCCAATTCTTCTCTCAGGTTAACAAGAATTGGGAAGGAATTTTGAGAAGAAGAAGACAGCATCCCGGAAAACAGTTACAGTAGACAATAGGGATATAAACAGTCGACTCTCAGAGGACCACAAAGACAATGTCTGTAGCAGCTCAGAAAAACCAGTTTCTGGTGCCAAAAAAAAAAAAAAAAGAGTGTTTGGTAGAATATAAAGCATTAAGTTTGCGGAAGAGTTACAATGATTTTTATTTTTTTGAGACACAGAGTCTTACCGTGTAATTGAAGCTAGCCTTAAGTGCAATATGTATTCCAAACTATCACTGGGCTCACAGCAAACCTCTTGCTTCAGCTTCCTAAACACTGAGATTATAGGTATGTATGAGCATCTGTGGCTAGCAATGGCAACTTTTAAGGATGAATTTTGCATGCTGTCAATTCTTTCCCCAAAAAATAAATACCAACTCTTGCTCAAAGTTTGGTTTGGGTATCTGTTAAAAGACCTCTTTGTTCAAATTCTCTGTGGACTCTCTGGGTCTTCCTGCCTTCCTTCCTGCTGGGTACAGGGCAGACCTCCCGGTATGAGAGTCTTGTAACCCACTTTCAGAAAAAGGTCATCTGGATTTTAGGACTGACCTCAAAGGGGAAGTGCAGGGATAATTTGTCAGTTTGTCCTAGTTTCTATAGCCTCTATCTACAGCTTCCTCAAAAGCTCCAATGCCATAATTTCGGTACCATATTTTGATTCCTGCCATTATTCATTTAAAGCTTATTTTCTGAAGATAGAAAACTAACAATTTATATATCAAACTTTTACATTATTTCTTTGGTGTATTACTTTAGTATATCTTGCTTCTAGTTTTATAATGATAGAGCAGTTCTAAAAGTTTTATTTTGTGTTTTACATTTCAGGATATTTTATGTGAAATATATTTTAGAACAGATATTTTTTTAAAAAAATTTATCTTTATTTTCACTTAATGAGAAATCAGCTCTCCAAATAGTTTGCTCAATTTTTTTTATTTATTAAGTTCAGAAAGATCATTCAAAAAATTAAACATTGACATCTACCTCTTAGAGTTTAGAAAAGATGAAATAGTGTGTATTTAAAATAGTATGCAAAGCCAGGCGTGGTGGCTCACGCCTATAATCCCAGCACTCCGGAGACTGAGGCAGGAGGATCGGTGCAAGTTCGAGACCAGCCTGGGCTACAAAAGTGAGCTCAAGGCAAGCCTCAACTGCATAGCGAGACCCTGGCTCAAAAAGACAAAAAAAAATAAATAAATAAAAATAAAAAATAGTATGCAAATGAAATAGTGGATTCTAAACATTAATATGCATTAAACACTTAGAATAGTACATAGCACACTAAAAACACTCTGGACATGATCACCATTAGTCTCCAGATCATTATCATGGTATTTTAAACATAACTTAATGCAACTGGATAACTTTGCATTCTGTGATATTTAAAAGTTGTTTGACTTTGCCTCACCAGCTGATTATTTTGGGACTGGGCTTGGAGTGGCTTTAGCATACATATCTTTAACAGATGAAAATTTTCTACCTTGTTATAGTTATTCCATCTGGTATGACATACAAATCCTAATGGAGAAACTTAACCTCATATTATTAAATTAAAAGGGTGAAATGTTTTCATATTTCTACTGTAATTTGGTTGAATACATGAGTTAATTCTCATAAGCTTTATATTTGTTTAGGCTTTCTACTCAATAGCACAACTGAAACCATGCACTTATACACAAAAGATGGTTAAGGCAGTAGTCCAAAAATCTCCAACAAATTTTTGAAACGAGCAGTAATTGGCAGAATTTACACCCTGACTATATATATGGATATCTGTGAACTAAACAAATACACTGAGAATAGCAGTGTATAACACTAAAATGATGCTTGGAATACCTATCATTCTGGTCTTCCAATTATGCATTGCTTCTAATGTTATGTCAATCATGCTATACCGTTTCTCAAGTAAATGTTGGATTAAAAATTAAAAAAAAGAAAGAAAGGTAATAGAATATGAGACAAGCAGCACCGGATGTGGTGGCGCACGCCTGTAATCCCAGCACTTGGGAGGCTGAGGCAGGAGGATCAGTGAGAGTTCCAGACCAGCCTGGCTACAGAAGTGAGCTCAAGGTCAGCCTGAACTGCATAGCAAGACCTTGTCCCAAAAAGACAAAAAAAAAAAAAAGTCAATCAAGCTAAGAAAAGTTCTATTTGATTGAAGCTAAAATGTGACTATGACGTTCACATCGTTGAAAGCTTTCTGAAGCAACATGCAAGCAGCTCCAAAAAAGTGCCCAAAACACAGCTTATTTTTTTATTTTCTTTTAAGACAAGGTTTTGATAAATTGTTCAGGTTGGTCTCAGATTTACAATCCTCCTACCTCAGCCTCCCAAGGCAAAGTTACAGGTATGTAACAGCCATGCAGCTAAAAACACTTTTGAGTGGACCTGGGGATATAGCTCAGCAGCACAGAACCTGCCTTGCAAGTGCAATGTCCTGAGTTCAATTGCTGGTACCAAATTAAAAATAAAAATAAAGGATGCTGATGAGACAAGATAACTCAGTGGTCTAAAGCACTTGCTTAGCAAACTTAGGCAACCACTGGAACTGCTGTTTGATCCCTGGTGCCACATGCTGTGCCAGCTCTACCTCAAGGGCAGACCGAGCCAACCATAATATAAATAAAGTTAAAAAAGTAATATGAGGCAAGGAAAAAAGGACATAGAAGTGTAATGCTACAGTTTTGTAAAGGGTTATGTTCAAAAATACCTGCGTAACTATGTTTATTTGTTCTTCTTTTAAACATTCTATAGGGGTTTTAAAGTTTACAATATCAACAATTGATGGAAAATACCTGTTTCATGTCACATCTAAGGCATTTGGCTGCTACTTATTGTCAAGTCTCTTTTTATGTCATTCTGTAAATCCATGTGGTTTTCTTCAGAGATGTGTTGCATATTCTTAAGCTTATTGCTAGGAATTTAACATTTTTATTAGGTTGTCAAAGGGTTATTCATTATATTTCCTAGCTGCTTATACTTAATACATACAGATAATAGCTTCTATATTTATTTATAAGTAGCTTACTTCTATGAACTCCCTGCACAGTTATAATTCAAGGGCGCTATAATCGAAAGTTTCTCATCATGTCAGCAATGCCATCTGTTGTAGCTAAATCTTCATTCAAATAAGAATGGGATAGAGAGAGAAAGACTGAGTTAGGAAATTATAGCTTTTGTGGCGCCTTTAGGATTAAAAATGCTCCACCCCTTTTATCTGTAGAGTGTGTATCACATTTTATACAATGCCAAATATCAAAAGTGACGAGTTGTAGAAAGTTTCAGGTGATAAGTGGAGACGACATGAATAGCAAACTGTATTAACTATAGCCTCCACTTAAACTAACTTTTCCCATTCCCTTTGCTCAGGAATTATGGTTACACGGATCCTTAAATCTTACTGTGACAAATCTACCTATGAAATAAGGAAGTCTGTTTTCAAAATGGACTGCATTGGGCTCCCAGGAATATCCTATTTATTTTCAAGGAATCTATAATACCAGCTACATTTGTACAAATGCTAATATGATATTCTCTTGTTCACTGTGTTGAAATTTTCAATGAATGTTTTTTGTTTTACAGAAAAATTGGTAGTGTGTCAAAATGCTTGTCTCTTGGTATCTCAGTTACTCTTCTCTTGTTGGTGCAACAAATACCCAACACCTAAAATGAAGGAAGGAAACCTTTAGCTCACAGTGACTGGAGGTATCAGTCAATATTCAACTGGCCCAAGGCTGAGTGGAACAGGGCAGAGAGCATCCAGTTCTTGGTGGTGGAACAACAAGTGATGACAGCGGCAACCGACCAACCAGGGCAACAGAGAGCAACAGAGGGAGAGTCTACTTCTCTGTCTCTCTTATCATACATTCAGGCTCTCTGCCTCAGGATATCTGCCTCAGACCACATCCATAACTGCAGCAGTACTAATATCCATAATCCCAGTACTACTAAGACTCATAATCCCAGTGGATCATGTTAGTCTCAAATTGTAGAAATACTTGCCTATAAATGAATGAGGCTTTGAGGGGAACAACTAGACACAAACCATAACACTTGGCATGAGTCAAGAAGAGACACTAGCACCACGGAGATAGGTCGGTGGTCTAAGCACCTGCCTGGCAAGTTCAAGGACCCAAGTTCAATCCCTGGTACTGCATGTCATTCAGGCCTAAGAACCCAGGACCCACTGTGCTGGCCACCCAAACTGGCGTGCTGACACTTGCCTCTAGTCTCAGCACTTGGGAGGCTTATACAGGAAGATCACTATGAGTTCAAACTGTGTAGCAAGACCCAGTAACAAATAAAAGCTGAAGAAGAAGAAGAAGAAGAAGAAGAAGAAGAAGAAGAAGAAGAAGAAGAAGAAGAAAAAGAAGAAGAAGAAGAAGAAGAAGAAGAAGAAGAAGAAGAAGAAGAAGAAGAAGAGGAACAGGAAGAGGAAGAGGAAGAGGAAGAGGAAGAGGAAGAGGAAGAGGAAGAGGAAGAGGAAGAAAGGAGGAGAAGGAGGAGAAAGAGAGGGAGAAGAAAGAAGACTGTAATACTTCACCATACTGCATTTGCACAAAAAAAGAGAAAGAATGAAAATAATAGTTTCACCTAATAATGTCCCAATGACTTATAAAAATTATTAATGTTATCAAACTTCAACACTGAATATTTTCAGCATTTTGCCCACACTGCTCATAAAACATTCTACAAAGTCATATGTGCATTGATTCAAGGAAAGTGCTTGCCTAGCTATCTGATAAGGCAAATTAGCCACTTTTTCATGGAGCACCATTTTTATTTAGAAGATTGCTACCTGGGGTATGGTTATTTGATATTTGACAAATATCTTTTCAAAAATGAATTCAGTAGGACTGAATCTGTGGTTTCCATTTGAAAATTACAGTTCTATTAAGTTTGTACCTGCTACCATAACCTCAGTAATTCCAAAATATGTAATAGTTGTCTGACTAGATTTGTGATAAAGCCATTGTGGTTTTTCATTATTGAATATGTAATGTGTCACATTTGTAATATCTGTGCAATATAAAGAGTCATTTTTACAAATAACCATTTCATGGCATAAAGTTATACACAGACAAAGGAGTGTTAAAAATGCATGGTCAGTAAATGAATTATAACAGGGTACAAAATTTCACTGATATCATTTCAAATTTCATACTATGGCTAATATTTACACAATGATCAATTGTCCAAGAAGAATGTGTATATTTATCTGAGAAGTCTATTAAAATAAATTTTTTATTTCTAAGTATTCATTACCCTTATAAGACTGGATTTCCATTTTATTTTATGATAACTCAGGTCACAAACTTGATTTGTTCCACAATTCTGGGAAAGACACCCACATCTGTGGTCACATGGGGATGATGGCTGCACTCATATTTATCAGCCAGTGAAGAGTTCACAAAAACAAAATCATACTAACCCCTCTGTTTGCAAACCAAATTATTTGCAGACAAAAGCATTTGTGAATTGATCTTCCACTGTACTTTGATGAAAACAACAGGTTGAAACTGAAGAGGAACAATGGAAGTTGAGCATTCCTTCTTTCAGCTCCTCCCCCCATTATTACGAGGATTTGAGAAAACCCAAAGCACTGTCACTCTTCTCACTAATATTTGCATTAGGGAAAGTACATTCACTTTCATCAAAAATGCATTATCTATATCAATGTATAGTAGGATTTCATTATTTTCTAAGAAATTTGTGGTTCATAGAGAGATGTGCCCCATGCTTGTGTAGATGGGATGTGGGAGGAGCTTGGGTCATGCAGATGTGTTGCTCCTCAGTGACAATGAGACAAAGCCTGTGTCACAGGGGTATGGCCCAGGAGGGTGTGTCACCTCCCTCTTCCTTCAGTCTTGCTCTCTCCTTCTTCTGCCTTGTCAGTGAACTGTGTGAGCTCTGCCAAGCTCCACTGTTGGGCTGGGGCCAAGCAACAACGGTCTACAACCTTGGCAAAATGAGCCTAAACACACCTCTCCTCCTTAGAGCTGTGGACGTCAGTACTGCATCTCAGCAACAGAGCAATTAATCACTGCACTTTCAAGTTTTCACAGTTTTTTTTTTCCTAAAATGGATAGTACTGATACCATACCTCATATAAATATTGAAATATATTAGCATTTGGTTGCCGAGTAATTTTGAAGAGCATAAATTAGTTTTAAGCCAAAAAAAAAAAAAATGTGAGAATTAGTGTGAAGAAAAATAAGGCTTACTTAGCATTAGAGTGAAAAATACAATCTCTTGTAAACATAATAGTCATTGATTCATTGAATTCTTCTATGAATTTCAGTAATCTAAGGTTATACTTTAAGAAATTAGCAAAATCAATACAAATTAAATTCTGTCATAAAGAAGAAAATAATGAAAACAAGACCCAAAATCAATAGGATAAAAAGTAGAAATTCATCTTAAAACAGTGCTCTCTGTGGGGAAAAAAAAAAAAAAAAGATAACATACTGAAGTTTTATTAATCCAAATGCTACCCTACTGATTCTGAGAGGGGTTTAATGGTACCTTTTTTATTTAACCCGCCCTTGTGAGTACCCTGGTCTTGAAGATAATTAAATGACTGTTTTTCTTACGCATATTATGAATGTAGACAAAGGGAGTCTGAGAAATCACCAAAGAGAGCCTTCCTGTCTATTTGCACTTGCAGTGCTTGCAAACATTAGTGACATCATAAAAATACACTTCCTAAAGTAATGTTTTTAAAATATGAGTTGAACAGAATGAAATCAGTCCAATGGGAGTGGCACACATGTATAATCCCAACACTTGGGAGGCAGAGGCAGGAGGATCCCCACAGTTCAAGTCCAGCCTAGGTTACACTTCATCTCAAAGGCAAGAAGTTCACAGTGTTAGGAGGATTTTAAATTATGCATTGTATCTAACACACATAAGGAGAGCAGAGACCAAGATGCAATGAGTGGGAAGATTAAAATACACTTAGGAACAAGCCAGAGACCACAAGCAGAGTTTTCCACCCTTTAATAAAATCTAATTAAACTTTCTTATAAAGAACGTATTGGTCTAAGATAGCCTCAGCCTGCCTTGGTATTTAAATCTTGTCTCTTTCTTCTACAAGTCCTTCATCCTTGATGTTCTCCCTTGTACTACCAACTTTGCGCTTTAGAAGCATGCTTCAATGTCTTCCCCTTGCGACAACTGTGCCTTGACCTTTTTTTGACTTAGGCTGCTGCATCCACTTGCCTACTCTTGTTTCTTAACCTTTAAGATGCCTTCTCATGCTGTGTTTAATTATCACTGTTAACTCACTCTTCAACATACTTCAATCTGACTTCCTCACGCAAAAGTTCCCTGAAAACATGACAGCTAAAAGACACATTCTCTTCCAAGTCTATCACAACTATATAGGGGCTTTCTCCTGTATTCTTGAACTACTTGGCTCTTTCACTTTCTCTATTAACTGGCTTGAGCAAGTCCTTTAAATTCTATTGCAAACTAAAGTATCCTGACCATTCCGGGGCTCTGCGGCCATCATGACATAAATCTGGATGGTGACAATTTCCCCTTATTAATCTCTACGTGTCTATTCTGTTCCAATTTATTTCCAAAGTGCAGCCAAAAATTATCATTTTGAAAATATCATCAATTTACTGTCCAATGATAACTTTTCAACAATTTCCCACTGCACTGTAATTTTGTGTGTGTGTACCTAGATAGAAAGTTTTTAATTTTATTAATTTTATGATAAGAATCATCTTCAACTAAAATGATTTTCTTATAATTTTGGAGCCAGACAAATAACTCAGAGGATTAAAGCACCTGCAAGCAGGCACAGGGGCCAGGAGTTTAATTCCCAGGCCTGCCATTCTGGTCCCATCCCCGGGGTGCACTGAGACTGCGATTGAGACTGGTTTTGTTGGCACATGCTTGTAATCCCAGCTCTTGGGAGGCTGTAAACAGTCATACTGGTATAAGTCTGATCTAGTAGTGAGGCCCTGAGCACCCTGTAGAACCTTCCCTAAAATGTATTAGTTGTATTTTAATTCTATAAATAGTCCTCTAACCACTATTTTAGCTATATCTTCCTTTAGTGTATTGTGCTTTATTGTCATTCAATATCTTCTAACTTTCTTTAATCCTTCCAATTTGACTCATTGAAAATGCAAAATTATGTTGATTAATTGTAAAATATTTAGGAGTTTTTCAAGATGTCTTTTTGTATTGACTTTATTTCATTTTGAAAGAGCACATTGCACTTCATTTCTTCTGTTGTATGTTCTAGATATTACAATATATGTGCCCTGTTGGGAGCCACAGGAAGCCAGGAATTTGATCAAGTGTGTGTAGGTGGGACTGGGCCTCCCTGCTTGGAGCACAAAGCTACCCTAGTGCTGAGAAAAACATCCTGTTGAGAAAAACATCCTGTCTAGTCCAGGCCAGCTATTGGTTGCTGGGTAGCCTTGTGTTATGGGATGCAAACTTTGTGGAAGTATAAATAAAGGATTGTTTCGGTGTGCGCTGAGTTAGTCTTGGCCATCAGACAGACAGGCGACCACCTAGCCCAACTTTTCATCTTGTCTTATCTTTCTCATTCCTACCCTCCATGTCTCCCAGAGGTTGAACCGTTCACAGTAAGATCAGTGGATCCCTACATTTACAGATCCCTACAGTTCGAGTGAGTCTCTGGGGTGTTTCTAGAGATGATTGGCATGTATGCCAGCAAACGGGACAAAAGACCTATTCTGACTGTGCACACCATCCAATGGGCTTGCAATGCAGATGAAACAAAAAGAAAGAAAGAAGAGGAACTCAGTCTGCTTTTGAAAACCTCCATTTGGCTTAAGTGAGTGCATCTTTTGCTACTGGTATTCTCTATAGACATCAGATCCTGGCTTCTTCAGTCTTTCTAAGTGGCTTCATACCATCAGCTTTCAGAGAGGTTCAAGGCTTTGCATGACAGACTCAAACCATGGTGCCACATCCTGACCCATCTTGTTCTGTAGGACCCACCTTCTTGAGCTGAGCAGACCCTGGGTCATCTGGCTCTTCCGAGGGCACATAACAGTTGTGGTTGTTCCTGTCTCTGCTCATTTAAGTCTCCCTAATACATTTCTTTGCACGACTATATACTTATATTTTTTGTTCTTCTCCTCTAAAAAAGCCTAACTAATGCACTACTTTTTCAGATATTATCCTAGCCCCTGAAGATTTTTGAAATGAATTTTGGCATGAAATTAAGAACATGTATTTAAAATTCAATGTCAAGCAAGTGGATAATGCTACTTGGATTTTTCTCTTTCAGTGAGTGTGTAGGACCAGACCATTTATATTCAATGTAGCACTTGACATTATTATATTAAAAACACGAATCCCTCTTTTCATTTTGTTTTGTTCCCCCACCCCCTTTCTGCCTTCTTTAATCTTTTTTTTTCTTCTTCTTCTTCTTCTTCTTCTTCTTCTTCTTCTTCTTCTTCTTCTTCTTCTTCTTCTTCTTCTTCTTCTTCTTCTTCTTCTTCTTCTTCTTCTTCTTCTTCTTCTTCTTCTTCTTCTTCTTCTTTTGTTACAAGGTCTCACTAAGCAGCTCAGATTCATAGTGATCTTCCAGTCTCAGCCTCCCTAGTGCTTGAATGAACAAGCATGAGCCCCTACCGGGCCTGATTTCAGTGGCCAGCACAGCACACTCAGGGTTCCAGGGCTGGCATCACATGCAGCACTGAGGATCAAACCTGGGTCCTGGAGCTTACTAGGTGTTACTTAGACCAACAAGCTATCTCCTCAGTCCTCTGTCTTCTTTTGGGATGAGCAAGTATGCTTTTATTTTTTCCACTTAGGGGTTTTTCATATCTTCTCAAAAATCACATCACCTGTAAGATTTACAGTATTACTTGAAGACTGATGTCTTGACACACAGCAATGGAAAACCAATACTGCATGTGGGCTGCAAGGGTCTTCACATGAAATATTCCCACTTCTTTCCCCATCACAATTCTTTTTTCAAGACTGGGGTTCAAACATATGACCTTGCACTTGCCACGCAAGCACTTGTGCTATGAAGCTATCTCCCCAGCTCCCCCATCACATTTAATATTGCTAATATTTGGCTTTTATTAGTGTTGCTACTGCATACTAATGTTTTTTTATATTTTTTTGTCCTTTTGAGACAAGGTCTCACTGTGCAGTTCAGGCTGGCCTTGAGCTCACTTTTGTAGCCCAGGCTCGAACTCACACCAGTCCTCCTGCCTCAGCCTCCCAAGTGCTGTGATTACAGGCGTGCGCCACCACGTCTGGCTACTAATTAAAAAAAAAATATTTATAGTTACTTGTTTTGTGATTCTGGGGATTGCAGCTAAAATCTCATGCAAACTGGTAAGCCAGTGCTCAACGAGTGAGCTATTCCCCAGCCCTACCACTGATTTTATACAATCATATCCAGAAGAAATTAGCATAAGAAAAACATGAATCTTACAGTTATTGTTTTATGTCACTTGCAGTATATTCAATTTGTTTGAATTGAATAATTAATCCACCTCCCTGCAGCAAATATTGAGACTCACAGTCTGCATTAGTTTTCTATTGCTATATGAAAGGTTACCACAAATCTCACATTTTAAAGGATCATGCATTTTACTTTGGGCTTGACAGAGGCAGTGATGGTGTGATTATTGTAAATATACCGAATGAACCTAAATTATATATTTAATGGTACATTTTATTCGATGGAAATTCTATTGCAAAAAGGGGGGAAATCACCATCTGTTTATTCACAAGGGTTTTTATTTTCCTAGGACATTGGTGATGCCTATTTGAGGATATTAGGATGTGATTATTGTTGTTTGTGCTGGTCGTTATTGAGCTTTCTACAGCTGGAATCAGTAAACAGCAATCAATAAGCAGGAAAGCTACTGGTAAATATATCAGTACTCTAAATTCGTAGGCATGTTGTTATACATGCTAGAAGGAATTTTGCAGGATGCTTAATAATTTTGTGAGGGGGTGATTATTCTTGATCATCCAGATGGGCCTGATGTGATGGTAATGGTTCTTTCAAGGGAGAGCAGGGCGACTGAGCTGTGGCAACGGATACGAAGGATCAGGGAGAGACTGGAAGATGTGCTGCTGTGAAGAAGAAAGGAGGCAAGGAGCAGGGAGTCTCTGGGACTGAAAGAGGCAAAAATGCAGACCTTCTCCCCTGACCTCTAAAAAGAATGCAATTCTATAAATAATTCTTATATTTGGATGCATAAGATAAAAATTGTGCTTTTATAAGTCATGTTGTTGCAAGTTATTATAACATCAATATGAGAAGAATTCACATAATGACAGTTAGAATAGTAGGGAGAGGTGAGACAAAAAATGACCTACTGCTTGTAGAATTAGTATGAGGGAGTGAGGTTACCATTCTTATTACTCTCCCCTACATCTTTAGTGTGAATAATGTACATTAGCTATACTGTTTTTATTAGATGAATTTAGTATATTAAGTTCAAAAGCATCACATTTCTGTCCCAACTACTGCAGAAAATACACTGGGAGATCCATTCTTTTTTTTCAAATGTATTTGGTACAGTCTCACTATGCAGCTCAGACTCAGAGAGATCCTCCTTTTTCAGCCACCACAGTGCCAGGATTACGGGTGCGCAGCAACACACCTGGTTTCAATGGCCAACTCAGCACACCTAAGCCAGGGCTGGTGTGGCATATAGCACTGGGGATCAAACCCTGGTCCCTGTACTTGCCTAAGCATGTGCTTAGTCTGCTAAGCTATGTCGCCAAGCCAGGAAATTCATTCTTCTTAGCACGACACTTACCTAAAGCTTTACCTAGGACAAGGCAGATGCTCCTTAGCCTTGTCCACAATAACTGTGCAACTATTACTAGTTTGCCTCATTTCATTGCTTGATTTTATCTTCTAGCTCATGAAAATTTTACTTGCCCTCCCCTGAGGGAACTTCACATTTAGGAAGTAAAAATGTGGCCTCAACATTTTTTACATGAGTTTTTTTTTTTTTCTTTCTAAAGTATGTAGCATTAATCTTTCTAAAACTCACATTGTACCTAAAGAATATGCTTTAAAAAACTCTAAAATTTTTACTAGAATGAAAGTTTGTAAAATACATGTGTATGGAACAAGTATTCTCATTAAAAACTTGGTGTTGCTAAGCACCTTTTTTTAGTTTTTTTGTTTTTGTTTTTTGTCTTTTTGAGACAGGCTCTCACTGTGTAGCTCAAGCGGGCCTTGAGCTCACTTTGTACCCCAGGCTGGTCTTGAACTTGCAATGATCTTCCTGCCTCAGCCTCTCGAATGCTGAGATTACAGGTGTTCACCACAAGGCCTGTGATAGTTTTACCAAGTTCTTAATTCAGAATATGTACCAAGAATTTCTCAAGACACCATGACCATGATTAGGTCATTTATAATGTAATGCTCTATACGTTTAGACAAGTAATTCCATCTATGCTCTTAGAATGATAGATTTCTTGGTAATCCAGAAGTTGTTCAGCTGAAATGTTGGGACAGTCATACCAATGAATATGATATATTCTCCCCTTAAGACATGCCTTTCCCACCTTAAAGGTCATTTGTCTACTTGGTCTGCAATAAATCTTACTACACTCTGTCAATATCTTAGGGTTAATTTTTCTGGAATTAGCTTTCCCATGATGCAAGTTTATGCTAAACTATTATTATTTTAGTGACAATTCTACATGAGGTCTTTTTACATATATTAGCTTAACGAAGTGCTTTACTGTAGATGCTGGTATGTCACACATCTTCATCGTCTGACATGAGTCTGATCTATGGATAGCTGGTGAGAAAAGAGACTGGGAAGCTGTGAGAGAAGGAAACAATTTCTGTGGCCTCATCCTGAAGTAAGTACTAATGACTACTAACATCTGGATTACAAAAGTCAGACTTCTTCATATAGACTACAGTTTTCTGGTGCACTCTGAAGTAACTGTCCACTGAAAACATGTGCACTGCTAGGATCAGTCTGTAGAAGGCAACTATAAGTTTATGCGTGGCCGTGGCTGTTGTCACTCCCCTTTAACTTTGAACCCTCTGTGCTGTTTCCAGATTCCTGACAGACTGAAGCTGAGAGCAAGGATTTCATTAGCATACTAGTTTGATCAGCTGAGCTCACCAATTATGAACATTTAAAATGTGGTGAGAAGAAACTTTATCTTGCATGACCTTTGGTTCTAAGAAACAAAAGAAATATAACCTACATCATTTTTTGTGAAGCCCTTCTGTATGCCCCTGTGAGCACTGGTGCTGTGAACTGATAGAAACAGTTTCCTGTAGAACTGGGAGTGTTCCCTCTACTTGCCAGATACTCGAGACAACCTTGAAGCACCTTTGTGTAACTAGTTATTTGTCTATGAAAGACATGCTGAGGCAGCCTTCATTTTAAGTTGCTTCTACTTTTCACTTCTCAAAGCTTCTGTTGATGGTGTTCTATCTCCCTGGTAATTAATTCTACCATTACTGTTTCTTTGCCTTTAACATACACCAAATCCCCCACCTTCTTCCTGTAGGGCCCTATAAGGAGCACACATTCTGCTGTCTTCATTATTGCTGGCATTTCTTTTTCCTATTGGTTTGGAAATAAAACTCAAGAGCTAATGAGACTATTCAGCCGAATACATTTGAATTTAAGCAAGGGAGGGCTCTTTAAAATGAAACTTATTTTTCTTTGAGGTGAATACTGTTCATGGAATCATGAATCTTCACCTTTATTGGGGGCACATTAAGTAAGTTTCACATATCCAAGGTTAATTCATTTTAAAAAAAAAAGATATAAACACATTCCAAGGAAATTCTAGACCCCCAAATTTATCTTTCACTGCAGAGAGCTTTTATGGCCTATTTTAAGGACTTGGTACTAGCTCTCTTGTTTAATGAGCAGGTTAATTTAAAGCTTAAAATTATTAAGTACTCCAATGGAGTCATAAATAATGCAGTTTATAATATTCTTATCAGGCACATAAAGATACATTTGTCTTCCATTAACAACATACTTTTAAAGTAGTCTGACCTCTTCAGATGTGTAAGAGCATGCAATTAGTGCAATTTGTCACAGGTCTTTTACACGTTAATAAGATGTAATTAATTGTCTGTTTTGTCTAATTAACTTTTCAGACACTGGCTGTTCTTTTTCTTTTAATATAAAGGAAGAGTGCTCTATTTGCAATTCTAATATTTGACACAGAATTCTGACCATAAGCTCCAGATTGTAACGCTTAAAAAACAGCATAGTCAATTTAAAATTCAAAAGAAAAGTATGTACTTACAGGATATTAATGTGCTTTTAATATAAAGTAGTAGAAATGCTATTCCAAAAGAGGCAAGAGTGAAGACATACAGATTAGAAAATAAATCATGGGGCTAGGGAAATAGCTTGATGGCATAAGTGCTGGCTTGGCAAGCACAAGGTCCCAAGTTCAATCCTCAGCACCACATGCTGTGCTGGTCCCAAAACTGGGCGTGGTGGTGCATACCTGTAATCCCAGCCCTGAGGAGGCTAAGGCAGGAGCATCACTATGAGTCTGAACTGCATAGTGAAACCCAGTGATAAACAGAAAAAAAATAAAATGTTTCATGAGCACACACACACAGAAGAAATGATAGACATATAAAGATATAGAAGACATCTATAAATAATTTCCTGTTTGCAAATCATATTTAGCCATTCTTTCATTCATTTGTAAATTCATTCATTATTTGAATATTAAATCTTTCTTGGATACTAAAGATATTAGACAAAAACATTGCCCCTGTGAAATGTATTTTACTTGGTCATGAAGTTGACAGTCCCTCAGAATAGGCTGCCACACTATACTGTCACCCTTTTCTTCCTAGTGAGGACCATAGTGAAATTTTGGCATATTTATTCAATATGCACAATATATTATTCCATTTATCATTCTATTCACATAAATAGAATATAACACATATATTCATTAAAGATTTGAACAACTATATTTTGTTTTATAGTATTATTGAACATTAGTCAAAATATAGTTTTAGTAACTAAAGGGATTGTAATATCTACTATGATATACTTAACACAGACTCTGAAATAAATCACATGCAGACCTTTTTAAAATCTCTGAGTGTGCACTCCTAGGTAGAGTACTTAAGGAAGACAGTGATACAATTTGAAAAAGAAAATATATGTATTATAATACATTTGGCGTAGGACGCCTTGGTCTCTCGGTGTACCTCAGGGAGAAATGGAAGCAGGAATGAGAAAAAAATAGATAAGGAGAGAAGTTGGGCCACGTGGCAAGTCATGCCTGATTGGCAAAGGGCCGCAGAACAAAAATGGGGGTGTTTACTCACACCTTTGCAGAGTCAGCATCAGGAAACACAAGGTCGCCTAGTGACGGGTAGCCAGAGCCCACCAGGCACGATGTCTTGCTCCAGGCTGAAGAAGCTTGACTGCCCCGGGAACTCAGGTCTTGTCCTGTCCTCCCACATGTGATCAATTTCCAACTTCAGCCGCTCCCAACAATTTTGTTGTTCCCTGGCAAGTTTTTGTTTGTCATTCCAAGTTTAGTGACATAATAAAGTATTTACACTCATCATATGTTATTAGGGTGGCCTTTAGATTTGAGATACCAGGATAATAGGCCAAGTCCAAGATTTTGTATACCTGTGAATCATAGAACAAGTTGCTTTCTAGGTCATTTCCAGAAATTTGGTGTTCTAAGTGAAAATACCAGTCATACCTAGACTACATTAATTGTATGTAAGATTCATACTTGATGAAATAAAAGATACGATACATACTTTGCATTTTTAATAATCTCCCATGTATAACAACTGTGAACTTATATTTCCCTATTATTCTAGGAGCAAGAATGTTTATTCATTTGTTATTTTTATTTAATACAGTGAAGATCTGGCATTATACTACCTAGGTTTGAATTTTGAGTCTGCCTTGTTTAGCTGTGTTGTCCTGTTACTAAATCCCTTAAAATCGGTCCTTAGTTGTTTGTTTCATAAAAGTGGGCTAAGAAGTCCACTATTCCATAGATAATCAAAAGGTCTACGTACCTAAATAAATAATGCACCCTCATAAAGCTCTCATTAGGGTTGGCTGCTGTTCTTTCACACACACTAGACAGAATCAGTCCTTGACCTTTCTGTCCCCAAATACCCTCTTCCATTGAATCAGTTCTAGCCCCTCTCAGTCCATTCTTAGTCTTTCAAGTTTCACATGCTTACAGATTAAAACATTTTACTAAGTTTCCCTGAGTTTTAAGTCTAATATTTGCCACCAGACTAGTTTGTATCTATAAGCAATTTTTTTAAACTCTCTTTACATTGTGCTTTGACTTTGCTTGGCTTCCCATTAGAACACCAAGTTCTTTTTTCGGATACACTATGTCTTCTTTGACATATTTGGTAAAACCGATCATACAGCACCTATTTTCATATTTTACTTTTAGAAATTTATCTTTGTATATGTTCTTACATTCCAGCACTCTCCTAATTTATGAAGGCTGGTTAGGTTTTTAAAAATGGTTTCAGTTTACTCATATTTGATTAGAACTCTTCCCCAATCCTGTTATTTTGCCAACAAGTCCAGCAGATAAAGGTTAAAAAAACAGCCCTGCCCTGCCCCCACAGTGCACTGAGAAGGCTACTGAAACTGGGCAGGGTGGCGCATGCCTGCGATCCCAGGGACAATGACAACGCAAGGATCACAAGTATCATCTGTGTAGTGAGACCTTGTAGACTCTGTACTAAATACATTTTTAAAAATTTTAAAAGATTTCTTTTGGTCTTTCTGATTGCTCACACCAGTGCTACAGGACACTGCATCACTCTCAAGATGAGTATGGAGCTGCAGTTTAGATAAATGTTCCCCAATATTCCATATGTTGAAGGCTCTGCCCCCTGTTTATCACTTTACTGGGAATGGCAGAGCCTTTAAGATGTGATGTTAACTTGAAGCAGTTGGGCCCTTTGGGGCAGGCCTGTAAGGTGTGCTGTGGGACACTATTCTCTTGCTCTCTGAGTCTGGCTCAGAGCCAGACCAGAAAGAGACAGCTTGCCCTGTCACTTATTCCTGCTATGCCATGCTGCCTTGCTACAGACCCAAAGGCATGAGACATACAGACTATGACCCGACACCAGCAGGGCTGTGAAACTACACCTTTAATCTGCCAACTAATACGCTTCCATCAACTGAATTTCCCATTCAATGTCCACCTCTATTGAGATTGACATTTATTTCCACATATTTATAGACTCTGTGGTCTAAAGAAATATCTAAAGAATTCCATTGTGAAACACACAAAGTTTTGGGGCCAGTGAGAAAGCTCAGTGGTCTAAAGTGTCTGCTTAGGCAAGCTTAGGCAAGTGCACAGGGATCCCAGTTGGATCCCCCGCACGGCATGCCAGCTGCCTCAGCCAGCTACACACACGAAAAAAGAAAAACAGCAAGCTATATGGATGACAGTCTTTATCAGAAAACATATCTTGGGCCAGCCAGACAGCTCAGCAGACTAAGGCCCCTGCTTAGGCAAGCTCAGGGACTATAGTCAAATCCCTAGCATGCAGAGTACTAACCCTGACCCTGGGGCACACTGAGGCAACCAATCGAGCTTGGGCATGGTGGCGCATTCCTATAATCCCACGGCTTAGAGGCTGAAAACAGGAGGATCACTATGAATCTGATCTGTGTAGTGAGATCCTGTAGAATACATTTAAAAAAAAAAAAAAAAAGGAAAACATGTCTTACCGTCCAATTTTATTTCCAGATCCAATTCACGAGTGCTATTGCTAGTGACAACAAGAGTCAGAGGACACTGCAATGGAAAGAAACATTCTCACTCATTCAAAATTAGAATTTCATGTGAAAAAAAAATAATCAGATGCCTCAAAAGTGAAGTAGTGACTTTCACATTGCAGAGGTCAAACCATTTAACTTGGTTCCACATAGGACAATAATGTTTCCATAATGCTTCTCTGGTATTTAACATCAAGAATTAGGTGAGGGAGCCAGGAAAATATGAAATATTCACTACTTTGGGAGTTCGAAGTTACACATAGGATCAGGTAAGTGGTAACTAAGAGAAGAATGACAAAGAACTAAGAGAAAAAAACCATTTGGGGTTCCTCTAAAAATTCTATCACTGCTCATTAGGAAATACAAGGGAAGCCAGGCGTGGTGGCGCACGCCTGTAATCCCAGAACTCGGGAAGCTGAGGCAGGAGGATCAGTGCGAGTTCGAGACCAGCCTGAGCTACAAAAGTGAGCTCAAGGCCAGCCTGAACTGCATAGTGAGACCCTGTCTCAAAAAGACAAAAAAAAAAAAAAAAAAAAAAAAAAAAAAAAAAATACCAGGGAACCCACACATCCACGGGCAGCTGAGTATAAAAATGGCCTGGAAGCTTAAAAAGGACACCCATGACTGAGCTGTCTCTTGGAATTTGGCATCAGTCAAAGGTAAAATTTAAGGTAAAGTGGAAAAGAAAAAAAAAGTCTTTTTTGTTAGATTTACACACCGAATGCATTATACTGAAGTTCAAGTTTTTCATCCAGTTGTATAAAAATGAATATTTTATAATTAAACATTATGGATAATATATATAACTTATACAGTTGCAATTTTTAAAAGAAGTCATACAATAATGTGAAATTTTGTTTACAAGTTTCCTCTCAATAAAATATTATTTCTTTACCTTTAAATGCTTATAGCTAAATGCATCAAACTTTAGGAGAATTATCATTTATTGACACTGATTACCCATTTAATACCCTGTTTTTTATGAATGAACTATACCATTTCCTTCCTTGGTTGGTAGAGAAAAACACATCGGAAATTGGTAGTGGAGACACTACAGCCACCTAGTGGAATGTTATCTGAATTACACAACCAGATCTGGAAATATAAACACATTTTTCATATTCAATTATTGAGGAAAAGAAAAAGCCTACGTGTTATGAACATACCAAAATTAACTTTGATGTTAAACATAGGCATTTATGTAAACCAGATTATCATTTAAAATGTTTCAAAAGTGGAGGAGGTTTCAATTTCATTCCCACCAAAAATAATTGAAATTGCTCGTTGTATGGTACTTCTACAATGACAGGATAAGTGGACCTTTAAAACAACATACCATGTAGGTAAGATATACAATGGTTTTGAAGCAAAACAGCTTGATGTCATGCATTTAAATAACCATGTTAACTAGAAATTTTAATAGAATGAACATTCTGAAATGATTACAAGTTTTAATATGTCTCTAGTTTACCATAAAAACAAGCCAGCAATGGGAAAATGTACAATAAGAGATATCTTCATATACCTATCCTCGCTGGAAGTTGGCCACGCCACTGCTTCCATGTCTAAAGCTACCTTCATAGGATCTGACGCAATGTCTAGGGACAACTTCATGACAGACATTTTACAACTTAGCACTCAAATTCGTTTTCTCACTCAGTCACTGCAGTTCTCAAAGTACAATTTTACTTGTGCATCATTTCAAATAAGGTTAGAAAACACTGGAACACTAAAAGAAATCGAGATTCGGTGTTCTCTCCAAAACGACATAACAATGTCAATACAGAGCATGAATTCTTTCCTAGCACTGTGGACCACTCTGGCTTCCTGATTCTTTTGCCCAGAACATATAACTCAGGTACACAGATTGTAATGAAATACGCCATCAAGTACGTTGTCTTATATGTGTCAATGAATTTTTGATAGTGTCATTTTGGAACTTAAATTTAAAATTAGATTATTGGATAGAATGAGAAAATATTAAGTAATCCATATCTATAGTATTTTCTTATGATTTTATGAAGTCAAAACTTCGGAAAAAATGTTGGCAGTTAAAATCAATGGAAAATCAGACAATAGCAAATGCTTTAGTAGGTTGTGGGGAGGAGGCCCATTGTCCATGGTTAGTGCGCTTGTAGTCGGGGTCACTATTCTGCAAATCAGTGTGCAGATTCCTTAGAAAACATGGAGGATCAAACATTAGAACCGTCTATTCTCCTGAGTATCTTCCCAGACAAATTAAAAACATTGTACCATGGCAATATATGTGCACTTATGATTATAGCAGGACAATTTGCAATAGTTAAATCTTGGAAACAACCCAAATATCTATGAAGTGAAAAAAGAATCAACGCCAACACCTCGCACTTTGAGCAACTTATCTAAGGATAACGAGATCTTTAACTATCAATGCTGTTTAAAGATAACAGGTGCAATTTGTTAACCATTGTTACCCTCCTATTACTTCGTTTTGAAATTTTGTGGGGTTTTTGTCTGTAAAAAAAAAAAAAATAAATCTTTTTTTTCCTGCAAAACAAAGGAGATTAGGCAAACAGCATCATTAACAACAGCTTTAAAAAAAAAAATTGAATACGTAAGGGTTAAACTAATGACATGAATGACATCTATAGCAATACCCAAGTACACTGAAAAAGGAGATGGAGATGACTTCAGAAAGCGGGACGATTCTGGGAACACAAATTCTGTTCTTGATATATTCCTGAGCCTTATAACCATATTAAATTTATCCACACATAACCCCTAAAATAAATAAGTAAATTAACATAAAATTGATGGGATATTTACAACTTGGAATCCCTTAGCTTCTGTAAGATAAATCCTGACTCCACTTGTTTCTGAGGAGCAGCACAGCAGAGCTACTGAAGGAGAGACTTAAAGAAGAGCTGCATGAGCCCAGCGGGATGGCTCAGTGGTCTAAAGCCCCTGCATGGGAAAGCTTGGATGACTGCAGGGACTGCGGTTCAATCCCCGGCACCACATGCTGTGCCAGCCCTGCCCTCAGGACGGGCTGAGCCGGCCATAAAAAAATAAACAATAAAAAACAAGAAGAGCTGCAGAGCTTTGCAGACTGCAGTTCCCGGGCTCGCTTCGTCACTTGCGAGCTTTGTCAGCTAGAACAGGTTAACCAGGCTAAGCCTCAGTGTACTAAACAATAGGTAGGGACATTAACATAGCTAGATTTGTTGGCCTGTGTGTAGACACAGTAAAATATATAGTTTACCGGGCCGGTGAGATAGCTCAGCAGACTTAGCGCCTGCTCAGGCACAAGCACAGGGATCAGGCTTTGATCCCCGACAACAAAGGCCTCCCTGACCCCAATGCTGAGCATGCTGAGCCAGCTTCCAAGACCTGGCCTGGTGGTGCAAGCCTGCAATCCCAGCTCTGGTAGGCTGAACACAAGAGGATCACTAAGAGTCTAAGCTGTGTAGTGAGACTCTGTACCAAATACTCACATAAAAATAATAATAAAGGGAAATATAATATATATAGCTACATATATATATATATATATATATATATAGTTTACTAAAACATATTGTGATATAGTTTTCAAATTAATACATGATCTTATGTAGCATTTTAGATTATTTGGATAACGTCTCTCTGACATATTTAATAATTTGAAAGTTGTATTGCCTTGACATTAAACATGTCAAGTGCTAAATTTAGATTTATAATTAAACTCATTACAAAGAAGATGTTTAAAAATAACAATTTACATTTGTGTTCTCAGAATTTAAGTGAAACTTGTAAGATTGGTAAAATGGAATTTTAGAAATTTAAGCTAGTTGAAAATTATCATGAGATCATACTAAACAGCATAAACAATTTTATGTTACACCATGAAACTGTCCAGGAAAATTTATATATGGAATTACATGACATATATATTTTATATATAGCTATTTATGTAATTCTAATATATGTATATACATTTCTACTTAACAGAAAGCATTCATAGCAACAAAAATAAAGTTTTAAAACAAGGAGTACATTATTTTAAGTATAGGCTTTATACTTCTGTATAAAATTACATGGAGAAAAAGACCCGGCTAAGGAGTGGATCCCATGCCTGGTGCAGGAACACCCAAAATGATGTTATATAAATCTTCCCTTGCTCTCCTGTATATAGACTGACAGGGACAGAATGGAAACCAAAGCAAATATGAGGTAAAAATGATTTTTTATTACTTTAGGTATTTCTAGTTGTCAGATAAAAATGAGAACATTGCTAAAAATTTTACAGAATGACAGCTCTGCCTTATGGATAAAATTCTATAGTTTGATGTATGAGGCAAAAAATGTGAAAAATATTATGGAGCACTACCCTGACACAATGATGGAAAGCTGCTGAGAGTGTGCCAACACCCGGGAAGTGTAATAGACTGAAGTTAAACAAAGAAGAATGCAAGGCTTTTGAATCCTGTCTACCCCAGCAAGGTGAATTTTGGCTCTCTAAAATGCAAACTGCTAATTTGTATTTTTATTAACCTCTAAATTGATTTCTACCTCACTTGAATAATGACTTTTCAGTGCATACCTTTGCTTGCTTATTTTTCCAATACAAATCAACTGCAGAAAGGGACAAAAGTAACCTTCCCCTCTGCTGCAAATCAGCACACTGTGAGGTTAATAAACCGCTGAGCTTATTCTGCTACGGTTGTATTTTCCCTCCCTATAAGCCCTTCTAATTGACATGATGCATCTGATACCTTGATCCATGTAGTGCGCACTAGCCTTATTTTTCTGACAACAGTAGTAAAATTAGCCCTTCAGAAATTATCTAACTCAGGTGCCCTGCCTTATGCCCTCTCCAGATTGTAGAGTTCATCTGAGTTAAGCTAACTAGACTCTGTCACCAAAGATTTTGCTCCTGTTGTTCATAGAGGACCACATCAGTGGTGGTGCCTAAAGAAATTAGTGTTTTCTACATGAAAACCAAGATGTGCCCTCATTTGAAAAATTTTCTACACTTGGCAAAACAGTTATCCTTTTGACTCTCTTCTCTTAAACCATTTTTCCTTCAAATAAAATATGTTTTAGTTAAAATAACTAATATGATCTTTATGACTTGCAATAAAAAAACCCTGCAGAGTGGTATTTTTTCAGGAATTAACTACTATGTGCAGTACAAAACCTGCTAAATATATGATGAAATACAGTAGGTATTTTTAATTCCTTTAAGATAAAACCCTGCTTCTCCAGGTCATGCTCACTTGGAATTCTGATCTCACAGAAGCTCCCTTGTTCACAAATTCCTTGCCCCCTGTTATGGCTTATGTCTAGTTGTTTCCCTAAAGCCTCATGCAATCGTGGGGCGGGAACTTCTATAGATTGAGACTTGACTCATAAATCACTGGAATTATGTGTTTTAGTACTGATGAGATTATGGGTCTGAATTATAGGTGTGACCTGAGGCAGATAGGCCAAGGCAGAGAGCCTGATGTAATAAAAAGAGAGACAGAGAGACGGACTCACGCTGTTGCTCTGCTACCCTGGTTGGTCAGTTGCCTCTGTCATCATTGTTGCTATTCCGCCGCTATGAACTGCTGTTCTCTGCCCTGTTCCACTCAGCCTAGGACCAGCCGAATATGGACTCAAACTTCCAGTAACTGTGAGCTAATCAACGTTTCCTTCCTTCATTTTTGAGTGTCGGGTATTTGTCCCAGCAATGAGTAAAAAGTGCCTAAGATAACCCCCTCACAGTATTTTTAATGCTGAGGAGAAGGCACATGAGATTAGTGAAAGAAAAAGGTAAGTAGTATTTAATCACACGTGTCCATCATACTTGAGTATACAGTATGTATAATAGGATTTAATCTCATTTGAAAGGGCCTTCCCTATAGCCATCTGTGTTTATATTTAAAATTTAAAGCTTTCTTTAGGATACATGGTAGAATATTAGTACCAAACAAGCACACCTTTCATGGTGATTAACAGCTATGTGCATTATTTGGATTTAGTGCATTATAACTCAAAATGAAAATTACATATAAAAAACTGATGAACTTGGCTCTATTTTCTCTGTGTGTGTGTGTGTGTGTGTGTGTGTGTGTGTGTTTGTGTGTTTTGGAACAGAGTCTATAGGGTCTCACTATGTAAATTGGACTCATAGTGATTCTCTTATTTTCAGCCTCCTAAGCACTGGGGCTACAGATGTGCTCCGCCATGCCCAGTCTCAGTCACCATCACAGTGTGCCCCAGGGGCAAGGACCAGCATGACAAACCTGGGATCGCACCCACTTGGTCTCCTTTTCATATATTCATGTAAGTGAGGCTGGGGAGATAGCTCCGAGGCACAAGTGCCTGCTGGGCAAGTGCAAGGTTGTGAGTTCGAACCCTGGTCCCACAAAAAAACAAACAAACAAAAAATAATATATTCATGTAAGTATTATAAGGTGAATTAAAAGTTCAACATTAACTGAAAGTTTATTTCTAGCTTTTTATCTAATTTGTGTTGTATAATGTTAATTTTCCCTAAGATCTTTATGCATATCAAGTATGTCAAGCTATAAAAAGCTAGACATAATGATGACTATAGAAAAACTCTCAGTAAATATCACATTAAAGGTATAAAATAATGACTGTAACTGATACACATCAATTTGAAGATGAATCTTGGTCTAATCCATTATTTTTTAATTCATCACACATGCTTGTGGTGCATGATATTTACACTCATCTTAAAGCACAGTACATGTACATGCTATAGCACCATTTTGTCTTTTCTTTTAGGTCACATTGATTAGGTTTTGGTACTATCCCATCTAGTCAATTATACCAAAACTTTTACTCACTGGCCATTCAAAAGAAAGGAATGTCTAAAAGCCTTTTAAATAATTGTCAACATCAACTTTCAATCCATAATAGCCTACTACTTGTGGGCTACAGGGACTACTTATTACTTTATCAAGCATTTCATAGAACAGTTCTCCACAACAGGACCAGAAAGTCCCTATTTTTCAGAAGTAAAATAAACTCTGTGATTAGTTTCCTCCAGAAACTAAATTTAAAGAACTATAGTTATAGTTAGGATGTAGGGGAAAAATAATTTTTATGTCATGGTAATAACAAGTTAAATTTGAGGAAATAAAAATCATACTCTTTGGGGAAGGACGGGATCAGTGAAAGATGGTAGGTGCCATATTTCTCATAGACTAAATTCTAGAAACAAGTTCTTTGTGGAGAAGCTGAAACCCACACACACTGCCAGACCAGGAGGCAGAGGTGTGGTGGGGTGAGGACACACCCTCGCTGCAGACAGAAAAGCATGGAGGGAATAAGGAAGAACTGGTGGGACTTCTGAGAACATTGGGTTGTCAGGGACACTAAGAAAGAACTGGGAACAGTAGCAAACCAAGGACTGATTATTAGGCCATGCAGTTCTTTCAGCTCTCACCTTCATTTTTACAAACTAAGAAGCAATCCACATCAGTGGACAGAAACCAAATAGCGCAATGCTTGTGTTCCTAGCTCCAGCTAGGCTTGAAAGCGTGTGAAACCATCCTTCTGAAATCTAAAAAGGCAGCATTTGGCAGGGTAGAAGAGACTGTGCTCACAAGGGAACTCCCTCAAATTAAAGCAGTGATCCAGCAGAGCTCAGCAAACTCTAGAAAAATCTGAATGATCAACCTATCTCCTCAGCCATTTGTCAGAGACAGACCAGGAGAGTTAGAATCCCTAAAACTTGAAGTATAGTAACAACTATGATTGGAGGACTTCCCTCCACATCAGATGAGACACAGAAGACAATGGACCATGTCCAAAGTGTTGGAAAGGAAAGCACAAGCCAAAACAGTCAGTTACAATTTTATTGGAAGCATAAATATAGGAAATAGTAAAGCAGAGAAAGACGCACTCAGATAAATTAATATTCAAAATACCTGTGTGACAAGAATAATGAGAGAAGATATTAGGCTGAAAAGAAAATGATGCCAGAGAGAAACTTAACTCTGCAGGAAACCATAATATGTGTCCAATATATTGAATGCGTGGTTAAAAGCGAAAGGCTGCATTTACAATATTTTTATGCTGTTTAAAAGCTATTTTAAAGCAAAAACAATTTATTGTGGTGCTATTGACACACATAGAACTAAAACACTGTGAAATATATGATAATGTGAAATAATAACAGTCAATTCAAAAGCAAGAAAATGAGAAAAAAGGAAAAAGAGAAAGAAAATAACTAGCAACATATTAAATTTTAATCTCATCAAGAAGCTAAATATTTATAGGTTAAACACTGCTCAAAAATTGATACTCAATATCTGGATTAAAAAAAACTAACCATATGCTGTTTATTACACTACTAGCTTTAAATATAAATGTATGGATATGCCAAAAGTAAAATATTAGAAAAAATAACATGGTCCCACTAATCATAAGCTGATTCTGCTATAATAATGTAAAAATATGATTTCAAGAAAAAAATTGTCAGTTATGATATTTCATAATATAAATATCAATGTATATATGTATATTACATATGTATATATATTGTACTATGAATATGTTGTGCTTTTTAAAAAAACTTTATTTGTTTATTTATTTATATTATGGCCGGTTCAGCCTGCCCTGGGGGTGGACTGGTGCAGCATGTCGTGCCCGGGATGGAACCATAGCCCCTGCAGTTGCCCAACCTTGCCTAAGCTTTAGACCGCTGAGCTATCTCACCAGCCCCAGATATTTTGTTCTTAATGAAGTTCAATTTTAGTTTTCAATAGCATTTTTGTTGTATAAATTGGTTCTCTATGTAGGATGCCTGCAATCTTTGTGTAATAAAATCTGTTGCAATGACATCAGGGAACAACATTTTATGTTATCCAGGTCACTATTAATTTACTCCACATTTTCTTTCACACTGGGTCTGAGAGTGCTAAATTTCTGTCTGAATGAATACATGTCCAAAATAAACTACACTATCAAGAAAAACAATTACAAGCCGGGCGTGGTGGCTCACTCCTGTAATCCCAGCACTCGGGAGGCTGAGGCAGGAGGATTGGTGCGAGTTAGAGACCAGCCTGGGCTACAAAAGTGAGCTCAAGGCCAGCCTCAACTGCATATCGAGACCCTGTCTCAAAAAGACAAAAAAAAAAAAAAAAAAAAGAAAAACAATTACAAAGAACAGATTTAGAGTGAAACTGTGCATGACCGCTATTCTAGTGCGCATCGCATTTACAAACTAAAGCACGTATGGAGACAGAATCCTCTACGATGCATCTTAGATGGACACGGTCATCATTTCCCCTCACATTGTCAACTATAGCCGTTGGACTATTCTCTTAACTTTATCCAGTTCCTGCTCTTAAGAAATGTAAAACATATGAAAATGCGATAAGGAGAGCGGCTTCTATGCCTTCCCACTACCCTCTGACTTGTTTTATTTAGAAATGCGCAGAAGAGACGTTAAGATGCAGTTTTTCTCAGCCTCTTGCTCGCCCGCGGTGCTGCACGTGGGTGGGCCTTCCTGCTGCTTCCTGACGACTGCGGCTCTTCTGCTCACTCTATAGATCTGTTTCTTACTGTGCACACAGCATTTCCATCATTCACCGGCACATTTCTTGAGTTCCCTTTTTAAGTACTTCCATTAGAATCTCCTTCTCATCGATTCCTCCTCCTTCCCTTTGAAAATGCTGTCTGACACCCCCATGGCCTTGCCTTCTTTTCTTTTCATTCTCCCCTCCCCTGCCAAAGCCAGAAGTCTGAACACAAAGCGTCCACCCTGCCCGGGGTCATGGCAGTATCTAGTCTTGCCTGGCTTCTGGTAGCCCGCCACATTCCTTGGCCTAAGATCACCTCGCGCCAATCTCCATCAGCCTCTGTTTCTGACGCTCGCAGAGCTTCTCTTGCTAAGTACCACATAGGGCAGTTGAAGGATTTCAGATTTAGCCAGACAGAAAGGAAACTTTAACCTTTGATCAAAAAGTTTGGAAAGGTAAGCAGTTCGCCCTAGGTGGGACAGGAGGTGATCCTTTGTCGGACAGGGCTCAGGGATCCTGAGGTCGGGGTGGGGTGAAGTAGCCCACACAGATCCTCCCCTTCGCATCAGAACCTTTTGCCCACTGTCTCTTTGGCACATGACGCCTATCAACACCTAAGTACTTTCTGATCTAAGCTGTGTTTGCACTGCCGTCTTCTGCTTGCACTCCCGTGGAGAATCAGGAGAAGCAGGTGTACAAATTTCTGGAATTTCTCCAGGACTTTTTAGTCTCTCACATGTCTTTCTCCTTTGTTCCAATCTGATAACACTTACTGCCACTTTCCAATTTACAAAAAAAAAAAAAAAAAAAAACACTGTGACATTTATACCCATGAGATGATGCAACATAGTGTCATTTTCTAATCATGTTTTCAAAAACCATTTTTTTCCCAGCAAAAAAAAGTAAACTTTATAGGTTCCACATTCATGTGGGGCCCATTTTCAAATTTACCACTGGGGATCATCCACTTGGACAGAAGCTTTCTTTCCCTCACTAAATACATTCTGCTCATTAAAGAAAAATCTGCTACTGTATTACTTTTAACATAATTCTTATTTACTTTTTTAAGGCCTTATTAACAAGGTGATATCTATCTTTATATATACAGGATGTTTAATTTGATGCATACTATAAAATTATTGCCACTTTCAAGCTAACTAACACTATCACATCAAATAATGTTTGTGACATCAATGAACTGTTTAACAAAAGTTTAAGTATGTAGTATGTTATCCTTACCTATAGTTACTATGCTGCATAAGGAATTTTCAAAACTTGCTCATTGTACCTGAAACATTCTGCCCTTCTATCGGCATTCACATTTCTTTCACAAACCAGATCTTGGCAAACAACGTTTTGCTTTAACTTCAGTATTTTGTTGTTGGTGTTGGTTGGTTGGTTGGTGGTGGTACCAGAGATTAAACTCAGGACCTTGTGCTTACCAGGCAAGCACTTATTCCCACTGAGCTATCTTCCCAGCCCTAGCTTCAGTATTTAACCTCTTTAAAAATTCTGCATATGTGATCATACGGCATTTGATTTTGTTGCTGGCTTATTTCATTAAGTATTCTGTCTTGCGAGTTCACAAAAGTGTCAGAAATGACAAGATTTCTTTTTTGCATATTCCTATGCTGTGCACAGACACCATATTCTCTTCATGCACTCATCCAGCAATGAATGATGCAGGCTGATCCCACTTTTATTGATCACAGTGAGCGATGCTGGAATGGACTTGGGAAGGCAGATAGTTCTTCAATGTATTAACTTAGTTCCTCTGAATGTACACTAAAAAATGAAATTGACGGTTCATAAGTGGAAACGCTTCAATGTGTAATGGGTTTTTTTGTAACAATTTCAGTCTCAGATTCCATGATGGCATTCTAACTGCATAGCTACCAGAAGTAGACATTCTATGTTGTTGGAGAGTAAGAGATCAAGAGCATGACGGGATGCTTGTAAGACTGTCTCTTAGTGACTTCCTGTTGGTCTATGTATGCCCTATCATGTTAGCACAATGATAGTCGCTTTCCCTTTGTCTTTTTATGATAACATTTTTTTCTATAGAATGGTATTTCAACATTTTAATTTTTAATTTTCCTAATGATTAGTAGTATGGAACATTTCTTGTATACCTAATGACCATCGGTATGTCTTCTGCAAAGCAATACCTACTCATACCCTTTGCCATCTTTAAATTCTGCTATAAGTTTCTGGCTTTCTATTAAATAAATGAAGTTCTTCTATGTTTTGGATATTGATACTTAATCAGATGTAAGGGTATTGATATTTTCTCCCCTTAATAATCTGTCTCTTTTGTCTGTTGATGGTTTTGTTATTGCACACAAAATTTGTACTTTCTTTCAATCTCATTGTTATCTTTGCCTTTTCAATCCATGCCTTTGATGTCCTATGAAAAAACTTATGGCTAAGGCCAATGTCAAGTTGCTATCCTCTTTTATTTTGTTCTAGAAGTATTAAAGAAGTTTCACATTCTATGTTTATGATTTAATGGTATCTAGACTTTATTTTTGTATATGGTATAGGATGAATATCAACTTTATTTTTCTACACATGAATATCAAATCTTGGCACCATTTATTACAGAGGTGTTCCTGGGACATGCATTCCTCACGACCTTGCTGAGGATGTGCTAAGCATAAGTGTATAGATCTATTTCTGCAATCTCTCTACTCTCCTGCCAGTTTTTGTTTTGTTTTCACACTAGTAAAGATATAGTTTGATTACTATGATTACATAAAGTTTGATTACTATAATTTTATACTAGATTTTATAAAATAGTCTCATCACTCAGTGTGTTCTCTTCTGTTTAAAGACTGTGCTTGCTATTTAGGGTTCTTTGTGGGTCAGCATGAGTTTTAAGATTTTGTGTTCCACTTCTGGGAAAATCCTTACGGAAACTTTTATGTGAAGTGTAATGAAATCTTTCATTTGGAATAGTATAAAAATTTTCCAAATTTTAATTTTCTTATCAATAAATAAAGGATTTTTTATTTATTATGTCTAAAATTATTTTCAACGCACACCCCCAGTGATGTATAAATAGGAAGTAGAGACAAGTTCAAATATTTACCAAATTACATACCTCATTGTGCAATAACGTATATGTTAATTTGCTTCATGTATACTACTAGTGTATCTTAAATGATTGAAAAGTTTTGTGTTATTATCTGTCTTTTATTGCTTTGTTTTTCAGGACCAGTGTTCAAACTCATGACCTTGCACTTGCCAGGCAGGCACTTACACCATGGAGCTATCTTGCCAGCCCTCTTATTATCTGTCTTTTTTGTTGTTTTGCAAGAATCTTTTTGGTTTATGTCTTGGAACTCTGAATAGTACTATAAAGATAAAGATACACAGTGTGCTAGGTGCTGTTATGCACTTATTGTTTTGTTATGCAACTTCATATCTGTTTTTGAAACTGTTGAGACTTTGGCGACTCTTACAGATGGACTAAAGTATCTTTTTCATAAAGGGATGTGCATGAAACCTTGGGGTCCATAGGTGGACTGTTATGTTTTGTGTCTAGTTTTCCCCCAAAGCTTTATACAGTTGTGGGGCAGGGACTTCTAGAGTTTCAGACTAACTCTTGTGTCTTGGTACTGCTGCAATTATGGGTGTGATTACTACACCCAGCCTGGAGCAGATAGTCTGAATGTAACATCAGAGAGACAGAGAGACAGACTTTCTCTCTATTGCCGTTGGTGGTGCTGCTCCTCTCATTTGCTGTTTGCTCTTCGCAGCTGCCATGAAGGGTTGTTCTCTGCCCTGTGCCTCTCTGCCTTGGAGCCAGCTGAGTATGGACTGAAACTTCCAGTGACTGTGAGCTAAATAAACCTTTCTTTCCTTCATTTTGGGTCTCAGGTATTCATCCCAACAAGGAGTGAAGAGTAACTGAGACAATATCATTTTTCATAAAATAAAATAATTTAAAATTAACTACCTTGATTTCCTAAAAAGAAATGTAACAACCTGAAAACATACAGATCTAAGAGGGTAAGTCAAAGGCCCACTTCACCTTCTTTCAGAGGATGATTCCAGTGCCCTCAGGGATAGGGGGCAGTGATCCCCATCTCCTGTGATTATGTTCTCCCCGTTAGCAGTCACTGAATTTATCCAGTCTCTTCTAGAAGAAAAAATACAGACACAGTGATGGCATGCCACATCTGGGGTCATGAAAGGAGACTGTGGCTTCAGTCCTAGGTGTTTACTCTCATTCTCTTTTAGATCATTTACCACAAAGAAAACCAAATGCCACATTGTTCAGGATTTCTGTGCAGAGACAAGACAGCAAGAAAGAGAGCCCTACCAGCAGCCACCTGACTGGCTTGTAAGCAGGGTCTCTGCCAAGAACAGAGCCTTCAGGTTACATCACAGCCCATGAGGTGAACTAAACCTTGAGAGAGAGGAAACAAAGATGCCCAAAGGAAACATAACTGGATGCTGACACATAGAACTGTGCAATAATAATAATTACTATTTTAAACATCCACAAACGCAAACACCCCAAATGACCAGAGTATTTCACTGTTTTCAAACAACACTGGAAATTCCTGTTCTAGTATCCAAGCAGGTAGCCAGATTCAGTAGTATCCACTGGAAATAAATTTTAAGAGAATGAAAACTTGAGCTAACTTGGATACAGAATGTAATTGGAGAAAATGTTTCCATGTACACTATCTGAAAGGCACTTTTATACATATTTATTTATTTATTTATTTATTTATTTATTTAATGCATATAACACAGGTCCAACAGGGTCTCACCTCCCAAATCAAACTCCTAGTGATTCTCCTGTTTTTAGACTCTCAAGTACTGGAATTACAGGTGCATGCCATCATACCCAGTCTCAATCAACATCTCGGCATTCCCTGGGGCGGCGGGCCAGCACAGCACACTGGGGATCAAACCCAAGTTCCTGCATCTGCCTAAGCAGGTACTTTAATCTACCGAACTAACTGGCCAGCCTGACACTTTTAAATTTAGTTCTGTGAGGCCTAGACTGCATTGTAAAAATTGAAAAATGCTATGAATATTGTAGAGCTTTGTTTCAGTTTCCTCTTTATATAATGAATGTGTATTGTTTTCTTTGCATTCCCATAATCTATATGAAGATAAAATAATATATTATGGGGACAGTATATTAATGCTAAGTCCATAAAGAATTTGCTAAGTTTTCAATGAATATGATATGTAATGTATGGTTGTAAGCTTTGGAAAAGAATACATTATAAACATGTTAATCATTCAGCTACTACTTTAACTTCACACTCATTTTGTCCTTTAATTACTCTTTGTCTTAACTATTTTACGAGGCATACCAAGGTTGGTTGACTTCTATTTGAAGATATTGAAAGTCATTTTGTCCTTTCGCCTCTCAAGTTCAATTCTGCAACACCAGGGAAAGAGGATAGAAAAAAAAATCTCTTTTAAGCAACTCGGATATTAAGTTAAAAAATCAGGCGACATGGGACAAGCTTACGACAAGCAAAATCTATTGGGCCACTTGAATAAAAGAAAACCACAGAAAAGCTTGTCTTTGCATTTCAAGATCAGAACAAGAAGATCGCAAAAGCTTAACAATTAGTCCCTACTTCCTGAAAAGCCATTATTCTGTACAGAAACTGAAGTGTTTGGTTGAATAAGCAAGTAAGACGATGCTGTTAAGGCATCTGAATCATGGAGGCGCAGCAGAGGGGAAAGGCTGGGACAGAACCACAGGAATGTTCTAACCCTGCACAAACCATGCTGAAGATGCAGGGCGAAGGTGCACACAGCCCTGCACTTTCAACCTGGCTCTCAAATAAAGGAAAATGCCAGGTAGCCTGCGAAAGAAAGGCAAGAACTGAGGGGCCTGGTTCAGACTTGAGAAATTCGGAAACCAGGGCAAAAATGTTCATGCTATGCCATTACAGTTCATTGACCTCTGCTCTCTCTCAAACATGGTCATGCATACCTGATCATGGAACACAGATCACAGATTTTTCTTTTTCCTTCCTTCCTTTCTTTCTTTCTTTCTTTCTTTTTTTTTTTTTTTTTTT
>PVJA010009230.1:0-61525 GCA_004027025.1 Myocastor coypus | reverse complement strand
GGGCCCAGTGGGATGGCTCAGTGGTCTAAAGCGCCTGCTTGGGGAAGCTTGGGTGGCTTCAGGGACCGCGGTTCGATCCCCGGCACCACATGCTGCGCCAGCCCTGCCCTTGGGGAGGGCTGAGCCAGCCATAAAAATGAGTGAATAAACAAAGGTTCTGAAACCAGAATAAAAATAATAAATAGAATTTAAAAAAAAAAAATATATATATATATATATGTATATATATCAGGTTTTGACTATGCATTTGATTAATAACCTTTAAGTGCCTACACAAAAATAATAACTTTTTGAAGCATTATTTATCAGTCATTCTCTATATACACAGATGACTAACCTTTGTGAAATGCTGACTTGCTTCTTGAAATTTCAGCTATATTTTGTAAAGGGGAAAACATTTTTACAATGCGAAATCATCATAGAGATGAAAAAGTTCCAGTGACTTTCTGTTTAAATATTCTATATATCTATATAGTTATCCAAGAATTTCTATGACTAACACAGTGATAGGCGATAATAATATAATAATACACAAGATGTAGTCCTTGTATTAAAAAAAAAAAGCTTAAACTAATGGAAACTCTTTTATCCTTTTTGATTATACCATATTCGCAAGCCTGAAGACAAATTAACTCTCAAGGAGTCAACCAGTTCTGCAAGTCAGATTTTGAGACTAAATTTTACTTTATTCATTCATTCATTTTCAATGCACCGGGTACACGCTCTCAATATACAACTCAGACTCATACTGATCCTCCTGTCTCAGCCTCCGCAGCTCTAGGGTTGCAGTCATGCACCACGAGGCCCTAATTCACTGGCCATCGCTGCATGGGGCTAACATGGCATACAGTGGAAGGGATTGAACCCAGGACCTTGCACTTGCCAGGTGGTTGTGTAGACCACTGAACTATCTCCCTGGCCCCAAATTTTGCTTTAGAATATTAACTAATTTGTCTCTGTTTTGAGATTAACTTGGATAAATTAATGCATTAAGTACTATTAGATAAGGGTTGCTTTTCTCTATTAGCTGCTTTTACCAAAAGGAATGATAGATGTAATCCTCTATAAAATTTCCTGCGAAGAACAGTTTGTTTACCATGGTCATACATATTTAAAGAGGAATATGTAGAATTTCTGGATGATTCATGAAGACAATAAAATATTTTAATAAATGTTCTTACAGAAAATAACTTTTGAGTAGGATGTTCATTCTGTTGGCACAGAATTAACTAAGTTGGTCAGAAGTATATAAGCCTTTATATTTTTTCATTTTTGTCATACTTTTTAAACATTAAGGCAACAAAAAGACCTTTTTTAATTATCATTGTTGAAAGTGATCAGTTCATTTGTCTCCAGTTTAAATGGTTTTCCCTTAGTCATTTCTGCCGCCAGGCAATATTATAGAATTACATGATCTTCATTTATATTTATTATATTTAATATACTATTTAAAACATGATCCTCTTCCTGTGTTGCTGGATTTTCTTCGTAATGATTTTCATTGACTATGTAACACTGACTTAAATGGGTTTATCAAAGTTTATCAAACTGCTCTATTGTAGAGCACAAAGCCCTCTGACCTTTTACTACTGAAAAATTTTTAGCGACCCAGGCATGATGTCATATACCTCTAATCTCAACACTGAGTAGGCTGAGCCAAGAAGATTGTCATGAGTGGGAGGCCAGGTTGAGCTCCAGGAGTGAGTTCGAGGATGGAATGAATCTTACAATGCAACTCTGTCTCAGAAGAACAAAGGAAACAAACAAAACAGGAGAAAAATATTTGTGGTTTCTGTATTTTACTGTATATGTCTCCATCCTTTTACATGTGAGAACACCACCAAACATATTTTTCTGTTCATGAAATTTTTGGAAAAATATTATCTAGGAATATTGTGTTCACAATCATCAGGAATAAAGAAATATATGGGTTTTATCACAGATTTAAAATACTAGTTTTCAAAAACTATTTTATTTCCATTATTTTGTCTCCCAAAGACTGCTGGTAACAAGAAACAAATCTTGGGGGCTGGAGGATAGCTCAGTAGAATAAGCACTTGTCCAGCAAGTGTAAGGTCATGAGTTCAAACCCCAACACCCCCTTAACAAAACATTAAAATATTTTAAATGTATCTGTGCTGGCATGCACCTGAAAGAAAAGCATGAAAGAAAATGGCAACACTGAGCCCACTATGATCAATTCAGTGGTTTAGTGACATCCCACTTCAAAAATTTAAAAGAAATATGAAAAACAAGAGGCCAGACATATGTGTGTGTGTGTGTGTGTGTGTGTGTATATATGCATATATATATATATATATATATATATATATATATATATGAAATCATAGGACAGTGCTATTTAACATTTCTATTAAAATCATAAAAAGGGTTATGCTAAATTGTCCTAACAGAATGCACTTACTATTTAATAGCTCTGGGAGACATATAAACTCAATTATCATGTATGATTCTAAAGCTTTCAGTTCAAAGTGATATGATAAATAATATATATTTACAGGACCAGCCAGATACCTCAGCAGACTAAACTGCCTGCTTAAGCAGAGCACAAGGACCACAGTTGTATTCCTGGTACCATAATCCATGCTGGCCCCACCTCCAGGACAGGCTGAAATGGCAGTTGAGATTGGGCATGGTGGCGCACCCTTGTAGTCCCAGTACTTGGAATGCTGAAAAGAGGAGGATCACTATAAATCTAATTTCTGTAGCGAGGTAGTGAAACCCTCTATACCCTACTTTAAATACATTTATAAAATATGCCAGTAAATATACATTGGTAATCTTTTTATTGTAACTTAAATGGCTATTGCTCCAAATGAAAGTAAACATTTACTTTTTTTTAATTAACCATCACTTCTTTTATGATTTCCTGTGTACTTTTTCATTTGCTATTTAAGATTAACTGTTTACTCCTAATTTTGTATGAATTCTTTATACATGTTTGCTGAAATATTTCTTCACTCTATTTAATGCTAGTACATGATTGTATTTATCAAAATCATATCAAGAATTGGAGTTGTGACTTTAAATGTTTTCATTTACAAATGGCAGTATACTTTAAAGTTATTCTTACTTAACATTGAAGTGAATGATTGGGAATCATAGATACTAATTGAGTTTATAAGTCTCTCAGAGCTATTGAATAATAAGTGCATTCTCTTAGGGCAATTTAGCATATCTTTTAATGATGTTAGTGGAAATTTTAAATATTATACCTCCTAAAATTTCTTTTAGACATAACATCCTAATTTTTATTTCTCTTAAAGGCACATTGCACTTTTTTAAAAAGTTATTTTCCATTTCGTTGTTCCAACATTGTTTTTCTATGGTCTTTTTCACTCTGGAGTTTCACAAGCACTGTATGTTTTTATATGGTCACGATAATGATGAGACAGTGACTTATGGGACTAATACAGGCACATGGAAAGTTATTTTATAGTACTGACATAACAAGAAACCAGTTCTGGGCCATGATTGAGAACAGGAGCTAGTGAGGTTCAACAGTTTCTAGTCCACAGAGTACCATTTTGTCCTAAATGATTGATGACATTTTGCTGCCAAATTCTCCACAGATTATAAGAATACTATTCAATCTGGAGCTCCTGCAGATAGCCGCTTCATTAAGCATGATCCCAAAATGTCATTTAATTCATTTCTTAGATTGAATGTCTCGTTAAACTCTGATGAGGCCAGGAGCTACTTTGGGCGGGGCTTGTTATGAAGCATTCATATCTTAAAATTTTGTTCTGTCCCTATTGGCAAAGGAAATGTTCATGACAGTCAAGTAAGTGGACAGTGCACTTTATCTTTGACAAAGTAAAATATTGCTTTGGTAAAGGGGACCCTTAGGGTAAAAGATTAAATTCATACATAAAGGAGATAAGCATTAATACAGAATTTACAAATACATGCAATAATTGGTGTGATTTATTTTCTTCCAATGATGCCTGATTTTACTGAATAAAAGACATTTTACTAAGTGAAACAAAATGCTGTCTTTAATTTCATCACTTTAAAAAAGTACTGTTCTCATTCTTTAAGGTTTAGAAGATGAAGTATGGTAATGATCAATGATTGGTAAAAAAGTGGTGGCTCAGTACTTGTTTTTTATGCGAGAGAGATAGCTTGGTGATCTAAGTGCCTGCCTGGAAAGCAGAAGGAACTGGGTTCAATCACTGGAACTGCATGGAGTGACAACCCAGGAAGCTCAGGTGTTCCTTGCCATCCAATGAAACCAAATGTGGTGGTACACACTTCTAATCCCAATACTGGGGAGGCTATCACAAGGAGGATCACTACGAGTCAGAGCTGAATAGTGAGACCCTCTACCAAATAAATTCATGAACAAACAAATAGGTTAAAAAACTTGTCTTTCTACCCTTATAGAATACAGATATAACACAAAATAAAGTGACTTTATAATAGTTCTGCTTCCCTTAACTTTTGCAATACAGAATAGCCAGGCTGGTATGAGTGAGAGATAGAGAAAAGGAGGTGAATTTCTCAGTAGACCAAACTGAAAAAGATGTGAATGAGGATTTAAGGGATTGGCCAGCTCTAGATTCTCTTACTATCAGAGTGCATTTTTTAGATGTTGCCTTGCCATTAATCTTACTATCTATCTCTTGATTTTTCTTTCCAAACTCCTACATCCTGGTACAATGTGACTGGCACACTGTACACTTAGAATCTTGGTCTGCCAATCATTTATACACCTTATGAGGGCACAGCAGAGTCTACGGAATAGTGCTTTTTTGTCTTTTCCCTGTATTTTGGAGCAGTATATTAGGGAACTTCTCTGCAATCTATTATTTTTTTCAAAATAATATAAGCTAGCATATTGTTTGTTATTGCCCACGAGACCTTTGTTTTGAAGCTTCTCAGTTTGTTAACTATGTTGCTACAGCAAACAGAAACTGCAAAATGTCACCCAACATTTAGAGGCAGATTTATCTACATCAAATGGTGAGCATTCCCAAAATATCTGGCCCTGAGTAGCAATAGGCTTGCATTTTTAGAGGGTCTGTAAGTTCAGAAGCAGAGCACTTGGCTGTCTTTGATTCATTCTTACAATATGCATCATAGCAGCCAGCTGTCCTTCAGAGTGACCAGCCATTTGTAGGAAACAGAACTTAATAACAACTGTAACATTAACTGAAGTGAACTGGTTCTACTGGGCAGCTAACAGAAACTGAAATATACAGCTGGGGAGGAGACTATGTTCTGCTACAATTTTAGTTTGCCATTTAATCAAATTTGAAACTTTGAAACAGGGGCCCAGCAGGATGGCTCAGTGGTCTAAAGCGCCTGCTTTAGGAAAGCTTCGGCAGCTGCAGGGACCACGGTTCGATCCCGGGCACCACATGCTGTGCCAGCCCTGCCATTAAGGCAGGCTGAGCTGGCCATAGAAATAAATAAACAAACAAACAAAAGTTCTGAAACAAGAAAAAAGTAAAATAAAATAAAAAGTTCCTTAAAAAAAAGAAACTTTGAAACATATGTATATATATTTATATATATGTAAATATATATGTATATATCAGGCTTATGGTAATATTTTAGTATGAAAAATACATTTACAATATAAATTTAATTTTAAAACTATCTTTGAAGAGATCCACAAATAAACAGAATGCCGTACTTAAAAGATTATTCAATTTTCATATTCCATAAGAAGAAAATAAGAGTACTTGGAAACATTTCAGGATATAATCGCATTGTACGTTGGGGTTCTCACTTTTCATAGAATGATAAATTTTAGTTGTAAAATCCCTATACAAGGGCAGGCCAAAAAGCTCAGTGAATTAAAGCACCTGCAAGCAGGTGTAGGGGCCGGGGGTTCAGTCCCCAAGTCTGCAGTGCTGGCACTGCCCCCAGGATGTGTTGAGACAGCAATTAAAACTAGGTGTGGTTGCTTGAGCCTGTAATCCCAGCTCTTAGGAGGCTATAAACAGGCAGATCACTCTGACTCAATCTAGTAATGATGCCCTGGTTAACCTGTAAACTCTTCCCTAAAATAAAAAAATAAAAATAAAAATAAATAAAATCCCTAAACATCATTAGTGTGGTTTGACATAATACTATATCTTTCATTAGTGGGTCTTCTACTGAGTAAACTAAGTAAAAGACATCCCTTCAGTATTTAAAATGCCATTTAACATAGTGAAATATCCTTAGGAGTAGGTAAAACTGCCAGAAAATGAAGGAACAGTGAGACAGTTACTGAACAGTATATATATATATATATATATATATATATATATATATATATATATAGTGTGTGTGTGTGGGGGGGGGTGCCCAGCACTGAATTCAGGAGCCTGTCCTTGCCAGGCAAGCACTTATTCTGCTGAACTATCTCACCAACTCTCAATCTTTTTTTCAAGGCATATAGAATTAAATCATGATTTGGGTCTCCATTTTTTTTTTTTTTTTTGTCTTTTTGTGGCAGGGTCTTGCTATGCAGTTCAGGCTGGCCTTGAACTCACTTTTATAGCCCAGGCTGGTCTCGAACTCGCACCGATCCTCCTGCCTCAGCCTCCCGAGTGCTGGGATTACAGGTGTGCACCACCACACCCGGCTTCCATTTTGTATTTAATTCAAGAAAAAGAATAAGCTAGAAAACCTTTGGTTTGTGGTTGTGTTAGCTACAATGTTAAGGATATGTGAGTTTGTCTTATTTATTTATTTATTTAGTGATACCAGGGATTGAACTCAGGACCTTGCCCTTGCCAGGAAGGTGCTTATTGTCACTGAACTATATCTCCAACCCTGATTTTGTCTTATTTAAGTAGTTTAAATTGTTTTTTAATGTTAGTTTTTAAGATAGTCTCAATCAAGTTTCTACTTCTCTTTTCTCATTAAAAATAAATTATACACTATTAAAAACCATGGATCCTAACTACTTTCTTGTAGTTCAATGAGAAGAAATTTTTTGTATCAATAATGATTAGAAAAATTACCAAGTCTGCATTTTGTGCTCTAAATAACTACTTTGAGGACAACAATATACTTTGTATCAATTATTGGGAATGTACTAATGACGTGTTTTGAAACTGTCACATTGTTGTTTCTTATTAAATGTAATGAAAAAACAAAAAGACACGAATCCTCTTCCCCAGAAATCATAGTTCTTAAAAGTGCAAGTATCCAGGCACAGAGGTACATGCCTATAATCCTAGCACTTAGGAGGCTGAGCTTAAGTCCAGCCTGAACTACACAAAAAGATCCTGTTTTAAACACCATTCTTCCCCTCAAAGAAGAAAAGAAACCAAAGATGAAAGCAGTGTTGCATAGGCAGGGACAAATACAAGATTTGGAAGTATAGAAAGACTTCACTTGGGGACCTTTGTAGTAACTGTGATATTAGGCCATGCTTCTAGCATCTCTGAATGTTAGTCTCCTGTAAAATATCTGTGATGATCAAATTGGCTTCTTTTAACATATTGCTGCAACTAAATTTGATTGTATGCACATTTTTCTTTGCTCATTAACATTTGTGGATTCTTACATTATATAGCTTTATGATTTTGTAAGTGTTAGGTAAAGTAAGTCCGTGATTTATGAATATTTAAGTTGTAGAATTTCACAGATACTGACGAACCTTTTCATATGAACATTTATAGATACAAACAAATCGTTGGACTAATTCATGTGTCTAGCAAGCATTGTTATAGTTGTTCTGCTGTATGCTTGCTGTTTAATGTAATACTGTACACTGGTGCTGTGCTCATTCAGAGCCCAGGATGTACAGAAGCAAGAGGAAAACCGTAGTGATGTAGAGGAGACTGCTAAGATCATAAGCCCTAAACCATGGAAATAAAAGTGAAAGTAGTTGAGATTGCACTAAAGGGGAAAAGACATTAGATGTCATTTGTGCTTAGGACATGAATTGTTTAACCATTGACAGCAATCTCAAGAACAAGGGAAAGATCATGGAACATATGGTATATGTTGTGCCAATGAATTCAACAGGAATATCCAAAAAGTGGGGTGCAGTAAAGAGGAGATGGAGCTGCAAAATCTTAGTGTATGGATACAGGATTAGAAACAGTATGGAGGCCCACTCTTCTTTATGCTTATTCAAGAATCTTGGGGCTGGAAAGTTAATTCCCAAGTCTATGCACCTGCCTGACAAACAGAAAGACCTGGGTTCAAGTTTAATCCCAGGTATCACATGCCATGCCAGCCCTGTACTGGGTGTGCTGAGCAGTCCACTGAGACTGGGTATGGAGACGCATGCTGGTAATCCATGCGCTGGGGAGGCTAAAAACAGGAGAATCACTCACTATGAGTCTAAGCTGTATAGTGAAACCCTATACCAAATCATGAAAATTTAAATCTATCTCTCTATCAGTTGAAGCTGGAGTTGGGTATACAGCTCAGGAGCACAGGCTCCTATCGTCACGCACAAGGTGCTGAGTTCAATTTCAAGTACAAAAAAAGAAAAAAGCTAAAAGTCTCTTTAAAGACTTAAAGAGGAATAAAAACAGAATGAATGATACATCTTTTATCTAAGACTGTTTTTGTCAGCCCTAGTAAATCATTTGTAACTTGTGGACTTAACTGTAGTTAAAAGGAAGATTCAGTTGTTATACAGCCATTATTATGGGTTTGCATCGTGTATATGTTTTAAAGAAATGGTTCAAATGTGTAGCAAATGCATTTTAGTTGATAATACAGTACTGAAAATGATTCTTAATGCAGAATTCGTTTGAAGTTTTGATAAGAGATCAATATTCTCTCCTCTAGAGAAATTACATTCACTATAGAAAAAGAAATTGCATTTTTTCTCAGTGAAGCACTTGAACTTTAACAAGGCACCCTGAGACTAATCATTAAGATATGAATGGAAAATGTTAAAATAATAAACTAATAGACAAACTTCAGGCTCTCATTTCAGTTGAATACATACATCACATTTTTATTTCACCAAACAAAGGGAAGGATGGTCTCTATTCTGCATTTTTTCCTTTCCTGATTCACTCATCATAATCTCCAAAGAGTGCTTCTAGTTTCACTTGTTCCCAAGATTAAGAAATATATTTTCTTTGAAATGTTAAAATATGCATAGTATGTGGCATTTTCTCATTATTATCGTCCAAACTAACAACTAAATAAATTCTTTCATTTTCCTGTGAGATTGCTGTAACCAATGACACCTAAATATCATGTTTTAGAATTTTCCTTTGCTTGATCAGAGGCTATGATGCAGCAAATAATAGTTTGCATCATTTAAAAATGCTTCAAATGCTGATCTGAGCCAAGCCTGAGGGCTTGTACTTACAATCCCTGCGCTGATGCAAGAGGATCCCAGTTAATTCAAAGCCAACTTGGAGTATTCAATGAGTTGAAGGCTGGTAGATGGACATCCTGCTTCAACAGAAAAATAAAATGCGTCCAATAGCTAATAACTATGTTTAAAACATAGTAAAGGGCCCGGCAGGATGGCTCAGTGTCTAAAGCCCCTGCTTGGGGAAGCTTGGGCGGCTTCAGGGACTGCGGTTCTATCCCCAGCACCACATGCTGCGCCAGCCCTGACCTTGGGATGGGCTGAGCCGGCCATAAAAATGAGTGAATAAACAAACAAAGGTTCTGAAACAAGAATAAAAATAATAAATAAAAAAACTTTAAAAAATAAATAAATAAAATAAAACATAGTAAAAACTGAATATACTTGAGAATATTCAAATATATTTCTGATTTATTATAATTTTTTACTGTAGCTGTCTTTTCATTTTCACTAACTTAATAGTTATTAAACATGTTATGTATCACATATTTTGAGAGTAAAAAATGCACACGACATAGTACCTACCATACAATAGCCCACAAAATAGTAAGTGCCATAGATGTCTAACCTAATAAATTACACTACAGCCTAACTCATTAATGTTAATCTCAGTTCTAAGAAGTACAGCAGGCATTGTAATTGGCTCTTCCTGCTGAGGAAGAGAAAACCATTACGGATCTGTGATTTGGGACTTCAAGGACGAAAAGCAGTTGTCCAATACAAAGGAAGGCATTGAAGGGCAGGGAATTGAATATATGGAGAAAGGGAATCAGGAAATTGTGTAATGACCATTGTCCAGGGAACCAAAGCTCTGCTACTTTGATGATTCTTAGATTAATACCGTTAGATGACACTTCTATTGTGACGTATCACAGGCTAAACAGTATTAATTATAGAATTTGAATGTAATGTGTTTTGACTAAAAACTGATGACAATTATTTCTTTGTGTGTGTCTACATGTGTATATTAAAATTTTTGATGTTATTGACTGGAGGTCTAGATAAATAAGTAGTAGAACCTGAGCTATATCCTAAACACACATGTGCCCCCTTAAAAACAATTTGAACTCTCTTCATATGTAGTATTTTTGTAAAATTGTTTTTCTAAAAACACTATGTTACATTTAAATATCTTAACTAAAATATTTATTGGTGCATGCCTTTTTAAAGTAATAAGCACAGTTCAAATAAGAATGCTTAACTTTGTCAAATTTTAGCAGTTGTTATAAGGAAACTACTAACATTGGTTTAGTCTTCTAAAAACTTGCTTAAGATAAAATGTACTGGCATTCAATTTATATATAGCATGCACTCTTTATGAATAAATATAAGTTTTATTGGGTTTTTATTAACAATAAGCATCAATGAAATAGAACAGTCATATCAAAACCGCATCACTCTGAGAGACAATGGCCTTCTGATTTCCTCTCAGGTTCCTGCTAATATAGTTTTGTTCGATATTAGGTAATTTTGTTTCACTTAATCTTAGTGCTTTATTGCTTTAGAGACCTTTATTGAGTTGGGTCAAAATTGCACATTGTAAATTTTCTACTCTAATCATTCAAGGTTTCAACAGTTATTAGCAATGATATGAATTAGTCACATACACCAAGTGAGAAATCAGTTCAGGTTATTTCCAAATGTGTTAATTTCAGGTTCTAATCATGAGCAGCCCTGCTAAATAAATCATGTCACTGTCTATGCAAAGCAGAATTAAGAATTAAATACAATGCTGGCCATCAGTCATGTCTTCATTGAATAAGAATGCTAAAGTGATAAATTCCCTGCAATTCTTCTGTCATCATATAGGAGTTAACATGACATTTTTGTTCTAACAACATATATTGCGGAAGTACAAGGGAATGTGAGAGTCCCTGTAATTTATATCATTCTGTTAAATAAATGATAGGCTATGGATGCTAGTTTGTACTGTCTAATGACTCCTGCTCTTTGCTGAGTAAGTTAATTATATTTCCATAGTGGGAAAAAATGCAAAATGTCTTTGAAAAATAAAATGAAAGTTCAAATCTTTAAAATTATTTCACTAAAAAGACACTTTATCATTAATATCCTTCTAATTACCCCCTCTCCCACTTTACACATACTTATCCCATTGGTCTTGCTATTTTTAAGTAGTTAGTGCCAGTCTTCTTTTGTGAGCTTCTTCAGCTATGCTGAACTGCCTTGGTATCCAAAATTAATTTAAGAGATGTACCTTCCATGGTTATTGTTACTTTGGTGAAGAGCCTCATGTTGCTTGGTGCCAGGTCCAATATTTAAGATAGATATTGAAACGCAATAGTCTTTTTATGAACTTGTCTTTCTTTTGGATGGCACTTGGTAGCAGCATTCACTCATGAAATAATTATACTTCATAAATACACATGCAAAGAAAGACTTCCAGAACTGTTTCCCAAAGGGGTAGAGTAACTAAGTATGTTTAATATGAGGGAGAGTGCATTTTGAAAGGGATTAATTTTAATATTATTTTAAATGTATTATATATTTGAGAAATATAAACCTTTACTATATAATTTGATTATATACCATACATTTAGCTATATAGATGGTGCTCCACTTACGATGTTCAAACTTAGCATTTCTTTTTTTCATTATGAATATAGAAAGATAATGCACATTCATTAGAAAGTGTATTCCAATGCTGTCATATGCATGACACTGAGTTAGAGTCTTACAGCTCTTAAAATTATGCAAAAGCAAAACCAGTTTTTCATTTTCACCTTTCCCTGACTCAGGGATATATTATAAGAAAGTTTTCCGTAATGGTTGGAAGTTGGAAGTAGCACTAAAACTTAGCTTGTCCAAGTCATGTGATTCTTGATTCCTTTCCCTTAGTTGTGTTGTTTTAATTAACTCCTTTCTGGTTGTGTCAGAAACCTGGCATTGGGACTCATCACTTGACAAATTTTATATGAAAATCCAGCCGGGCGTGGTGGCACACGCCTGTAATCCCAGCACTCGGGAGGCTGAGGCAGGAGGGTCGCTGTGAGTTCGAGACCAGCCTGGGCTACAAAAGTTAGCTCAAGGCCAGCCTGAACTGCACAGTGAGACCCTGTCTCAAAAAGACAAAAAAAAAAAAAAAAAAGAAAATCCATGCCAGTCCAAATAATAGTAAATTTGAGAAATGTTACCTATGGTGTTTCTTAGCATCATACTTTATGTTATACAGGCACAGTTACTGTATAATTTTAATTATATATTATTATATAAATTAATGCATTAAAATGTTTAATTTTAATGTATTAATTTCTTTTAAAAAATGTAAGGAGATCAAGCCATGGAAGTAGGAATTAAAGAGTGGAGGAAGGAGGAATAAGTTTAAAAACAATTAAGTTGTGTTATAAATGGGTGTCAACTCTGCAAGATGAATAAAATCATTATATACGTTAAACTTGTACAAATAATGTTAAAAAAAACTACTGTAAATTTATTGCATAATGAAAAAGAAAAGAAGGTAGAGAGTGAAAAACATTATTCCCGAACACTGCTGTGATCCAGACAAAGTTATTACATGTTAAAGAGAAAATACACTCATTTTTTGAACCCTATCTCAGATGCGATCTTGATCTCAGGAGCAAATCCTGACTGGAGGCAATGTTGTTGATCCTTCAATAATAAAGTAGTTTTCCTGTTAATTCTCTTCTACTACTTAAGATTTTCTGCCTTGAGCTATAAGGATTGTTTCTCCATTTTCTTTATTTTATTTTATTTTATTTTATTTTATTTTATTTTATTTTATTTTATTTTATTTTATTCTAGTATATATCATAGCTGTAGTATGGCTATGCATATCACATCTTGATCCTTTGTACATTCCCTTCCATTATTTCCTTAACTAGTTAAATTTTGCTTACAGAAATTCAGATATCTGTTTTTTTGTACTTTTTTTTTTTTTTTTGAGACAGGGTCTCGCTATGTAGTTCAGGCTGGCCTTGAGCTCACTTTGGTAGCCCAGGCTGATCTTGAACTCCCACTGATCCTCCTGCCTCAGCCTTCCGAGGGCTGGGATTACAGGTGTGCGCCACCACGCCGAGCTGTACCTTTTTTCCTAGAGTGTAAGTAATGCATACAAAAATAATATATACAGTTTTAGAAAAACAAAGTCATCTGAACATTTGGAGCTAGGGTATACTGTAAGACCCCAAATTACAGAACTTCTACTTTACACTTTTAGGAACTAGCATAAAGGTTTTATGTGAAATGGTACGTGACTTGATTCCTAAGTGTAAACTTTAAAATGTGCATATAGTAAACATATGTGATAAGTTATACAAATGATCTCAGGTATTATTGCTGTAAAAATACAATATTTTATTCACCTGCCAAATTCATGTATCTTCTAGAGAATATTTCCAGAAATTATTAAACATTCATGGAGTTGCTGAATGTGTAGGAAAGTTTTTTTTCTTTTTTTTTCTGGTGTGTATGCCATAGTCAGACTGGCATAGTGTACGTTTTGCATCAAAATATACTCAGTGCTTAGCAGATCCCTTTGGAAGTACTTGATGGAGAACTTTAAATGTTTCAACAGTATAAGTTTAAACCTCTATAATGTAGTACCTTAATAATACCTAGTTTATATAGTAAGCAAGATATATATTCCTATATTATTTAGTGATTTTCTTATAGACAGTACCTGGAAATTTTCAGTGTAAATTTATTTATTAATACTTTAAACTGAATGTTGCACTTACTTTGTGGTTGTTTGAGGAAAATATAAATAAAAGGAAGTAATCAGTTTTTTTCCATTATTCATTACAAAGTTTTATAATTAAAGATATAAAATTTTAAGAAATTAAAATAAAGATAAATAGAATGTGTGTGGGGATGTAGCAATATAGTACCTGCTTGGCAAGTGCAAGGTTCTGATTTCAATCCCCAGGACCAGAAAAACCAAAACAAAACAAAGCAAAGAGAACAGAATGTGCTCATATACTGTTGTGCAAGTGTAATTGTCTTTCTTGAAAAATACATTCTAGAGCCACATTTTGTCAGTGCTTACAAACTTTAGAAGAAAAAGTAGAAAGAAACATCTCAAGTGACCTTTAATGTCATTGAACTTGGGTCTTGAGGGAAGCAAAGAAAGCAGCAACTTGAAGATAGAGGTTTACTGGTAAACACTTCTGTTTCACCATCTGCTCCTTGCCAGCCCATAGCAGAGGTAACCTGCAATGAGATACCAGGGCCAGGTTGGAGGGGCCAGGTACATCCATCGGGGATGAGGTGAGAGCAAGGAATGTGGTGTGGGAGCAGATGGGAGCCGGTGAGAACTGCTCCATGCCACTGTTGGCATGGTTACAGAAAGAAAGAGTGATGTACTAACAACCTGTGCCAAATTCTAAATGCTTCAACTCTTTTCTTGGTGGTTTGTGGTCTCAAACTTCACTTGTTTGCTATTGTATATCATCCCATGTTGCCAGCAGTTCCTAGAAAAGCAGTATTCTCTTTATATTGTCCAAATCTTTTAAAAAATATATAGCCTATGTGTATAATAATTTATCTACTGAGATGCAGGAAAAAATGTTCAGTGTCCTTGGTCCCCAAATGAATAATAATAACATCTTGTCTCACCTCTCAATTATACATGTATGTGTGTGTGTGTGAATAGAAATAGTCCTGTTCCTGTTATTTGCTTATATTGTATGAGCAAATATTATTAAAATAGTTCAGTGTACTTTTTTCTTATTTCTGTTTTCAATTTGTAGGACTCACATGAGTATTTGCTTTGCTCATCTTTAAGTAAATTTCCAATTTATTTTAAAATAACAAGAAAAAATGGTCTAATTTAACTTGAAATAGGTACTTGGCTAAAGATTTGTCCCAAAAATGCATATACTGTAATTGTTCACTGTCATTTCTATTGCCTAACTAGTCCTTAGAGAATATGCATATTGAGTTGTTTTGAAGTTTTCGACCATATGGCATGGTTGAAGCAAAGCATTGTATTAGGTCAAACCATGTATAGTAGGTATCCTTCAGCATTTTTTGAATTATAGAATAGCTGTTTTGAATGATGTAGCCTGATATATACATTGTTTATACCTTAATGTGTTGTGGTTTAGTGAGAGAGAGAGAGAGAGAGAGAGAGAGAGAGATATTTAAGGTTTCTTGAAAGCAGTAGCTAGACAATTTTCTGTCAGTTTAAAATGAAGGAATTAATTTGTATACTAGTCGCCAGAACATTTTGGTCAGAATTAATCCAAAGCAAGAATATTAAACTTTTCTTATACTATAAAACAATGATTTTTATTTTTTTCTTTTATCATAGTATTTTTAGAGTGGACTGAATGCATTCTATAAAACACACAAGTAATTACTATTAAATGTCTACCTCTTTAGTTTTAAAGTACTTTTATTTCTGAGTAGACATGAAAATTAAATTGCAGTTTGTACCTATAGTTGGATCAATTTATTCCAGTTGTGTTACAATTATTAATTACATTTCTGTGGAAATATTGTATTACACTGAAGCAAACATATTGAAGAATGCATATTAAATATGAAAAATCTTTTACTTTTCTCTTAAACTCACTTTCACTAAAATGACAGTGTTGTATAACTTTTAAAGCAGGGTATTAGAATCATGAACCATTCATTTCCATGTTTATTATAATGCAATGGCTGGTATAATGTGACTGCCTAAATTTTAACCCACTATTAGTTTTCTTGGTTTGTTGAATAGAATTAATTCAAATATACTTATATCATCCATTTTTTTTTAAATGTTTGATCCTCTGCCACCCTTGGGTAGAAAATGTTAAATTATTCTGTATCATGACAACTCTTTTTAAGTTCAAACATTGATAGAGTTTCATTTTTTGGTTTTGTTTTCATTTATTTAGTTGTATATTTGTACAGCTAACAATGAATGAAGGTAGTATTAGAAATATCATCCATTTTTATTATAATTTATTTTTATTTTGGAGTGTAAAAACAAAAGCAAGAAAAATCAGAAATAGGGTAAGATACAATAATACATATGTTACAGATTCTCAAAGCAAGAAAGGCTGATTAACAATGGTTTATACATTATCTATTTTTATCATCAAATCTGTTGCTCAGATTAACAAATATAGTTTTATAAGATTGGACATATGATTAAATAGTACCACTTGCTTTCAAGAAATCTTAAATTTTGTTCTTGTATCTTTTTTATTTTATTAACTTTAATAAATATCTTAAAAAGAACATAGTAGTAATTGTTCTGACATTAGGAATGGTACACATTTAGAAGAGCTAGATGATAGGTATGCTAATATTGTTTTTATATTACACATTGCTGTCTTCATTCTACTTGCTTAGTTCACGGGTATGAGCATACAGTTAGTCAAGGTAGTCAAGGTGAAAATTCTACACATTAACTGCTATTTTCCAAAACCTCTTGGAAATTCTTAGTACAACCGCCTTAGCTGTCGTGTTTATATACTTGAATGTTATTTTCCTCTATCTTTTTTTCCTGTTTTTCTCCTTTCTCTCCTCTTCATTGGATGATCCTTAATAATGTTCATACTGCAGGTCTACATTTTACTTTGTATGTTACAATGACTAATATATATATAGACAGTAATTGATGTTTAATAAATATCCTCTACTTTATAGTAAACCTTATCCTTTCATTAGTGAATTAAGACAGCACATTATTACTAACCATAACTTTAAACTAACCAGACAATAGCATTTACATTTGGTAAAGCAAAGTTATAAAAAATTAAAAGAAAGAAGAAAAATATCAAGTATTTACTCCTCCTTTCAGTAGTGCAGCAGAATGCCACAAGTATATTCAGGAAAATTATGATATAGTCTCCTTGAAATTTGCGACATCACTTAGTATCTGCTTGTCCTTTTGTACGATGATAAAAATGGAAAAATTGAGATAATTAGATATTTAGCGATAATTGAGCACTGCCAAGATGAAGTGGGTTATGGTCATTAGAGACAAAATGGGTTCATTTATAGATTGAGAGCAATGTGAACCATTAATAAACCACTTTATGGCTCTAATGATCCTAATTCTCCTTAATTCTGCACAAACCTAAAAAACAAACTCATTCTTTTCTTTTGGAAAGGAAGATTAGAGTAGCAGAGATTCTTGGTATATGTGTTGTTTTATTTCCTTGTATTGTGGTGTGTGGTCATGAGTGTCAGAAATTATTTCTAGATGAACTGCTTGAATGAGTTCTCATCTCAGGGGTATCTTAACCTTTACATAAGCCAGTCAGTTTTAAAAGATACCTGTCTTATAAAGTGCCCAATACAAAATTTCTAATTCTGCTAAAAATTGAGAATGAAATCTCAGTAAAGGGTTAATACAAGAAATATCTCCTATTAGACAGTCGCCAACTCTTGCCTCCTTAGTAGCAGTGTGCTTATCCTACTTCTTTATAACCAAGTCCTTTAAAATAACAATGTGTATCCTTCAGTAAAATAAGATGTTGAATTAGGCCCCTTGTATATGCCATTTTTTTTTAAATTGTGTTCGCTGCTTTGAAAATACTGTATACAGTCATTTTAAATTTGCTCTCTAATCACGTGTGAGTGAGCAAATTTAAAAGACAGAAGTGACTTCGAAAAGTTTTCTGTCCTCAGAAGGCTTCATTATGAGGTTTATATTCCAGAATCTTTGATATAGATTCAAGCAGTCAGTATATTTTGTGTGTATTGTATGTTACACAGGTTACATAGAAAAGCAGGCAATTAATTTTAATTCAATAGAATGCCTTATACCTACACAAAAGATTTCCAAATAAGTATCATTAATACTTCTGTTAAAATATTTAACATATCACGTTTTATAAATACCTACATTAACTGACCTCTTTGATTAATAATCTTTGCCTGATTTTCTAATTATCCTTCCTATTCTGGTCTAGCATATTAAAAAGTTTATTATTCACTTTTATTCAAAAGTGATGTTAATTTTATCATCAAATTTCTACTTTTTTCTCTCCTTATTAGTGTATAAAAATGAGCATCACATGTTTATATCTTTTTTTCTGCATGGCATGTAGTATAGCACTGAATCACATTCTGTTCAACATATTTAATTAGTGCAGATACTTTTTCCTCTCCAATACACTTTCTACTTGCATAGGTTGTTGTCATTTTCCTCAGTTACTATATATTTTCAAAAACATAAAGGGTAAGTTTTCAGTAATGCTTAAGCATAGTACATACTAGAAGAAAAATAAAACTATTCTAAAGGAATGTACATGGTGATTAAAGAGATATGCCGCTTATTTGTAAATCTTATGGAGAGCAAATTATAAATTTGTGTAGGAATTAATAACTTTTATCCATCATCCATACCTTTACATGATTACATTGACCTATAAAAAATAGCATTTTCATGTAGTTCTACCATCACTTTTGTGTTCTAAATACCCTGAAGGACTTTTACTCAGAAGTATAGATCTGTGTTTTTAGTGGCGACATTTGACGTGTATACATATAACATTCTAATATTAAAAATGTTAATATTCATGTGAGATTTGTTCATTTACCTGATGTAATTAACAATAGGAAAATACTTTAGCACTTCCCAGCACTTAAGTATTCCTATCTTAGTGAAAGCCCTACAAAATCATTAAATCTATGTGGCTTAATATGATATACATGTTTATGCTATGTGAATATATTTCCTCATCCTCTTCATTTATTATTTAGTACTTCATAGATCATTCTTAGTGGATAAGTGGTTATCTCATTAGATAATAGTATGTTTGTTCATTTCACTCAATATTTACTTAGTCCTACTATGTGACGTGCATTGAGAAGTAAATGGCCACGTATCTTTAACCAGATGAAAATGAGTATAATGTTCGTAATAAAATCACTTCAAAATATTGCAACAGACTGATGGTAAAAGAAAAGTCTTTGAGAAGTATCTTGAAATATCTTAGCTTATTGCAAGTCTTACAAAGCCAAGTAGCATTAGATGGCAGATACTAGTGAAAATTAAGGTGACATTAAATCATATCACAAAAGACAATAATCAGAAAATCAGAACCACTTTTTACATTTGTATAAATTTCTGTAAGACATAGCTATACAACCTATATTTGAAATCCTTTTCTTAATAATAATTCATAAGAAAATATTCAGAATTGATCCTTAAAGTATATTATTGCATCCTGCCAGATTTATGTTAGAAAATTCATCAGGTGTATGCAGCAAATCTTAGGGGAAGCAGTGGTTTTCCTGCCTAGTAGTTAAACTGAAAATAATATAAAGCAATGGGTCCCAAAATGATTGGGGTCATTTTCTGGACTGTTTGTGTTTGGTATAAAATTTGAAAATACTGTTTTGTTTTCTTTTGTTTTGTTTTTCATGGAGAGTATTCATGTAGAAAATGAAGTGCAGTGATGTAGAGTAAGTAAGACAAGTGAAAAATATATTTTCCTATATTTCTTATTTCTGTGGTGGTACTCATTAGTGTATGCTCCCTTTTTTTCTTCGGGAGATCGTACCCTTTAATGGAGAAAAGAAAATGAGCAGTTTACAATTATGTAAATAAGGCATAGTTTCTCTGTTTCTGGAGAGCAATACAGAACTTTTCCTCACAAATGAATAAAATTTCAAATAAAATTAAAATCCCTGCACCTTGTTCCTCATTAAAGTATGACACTAGTAACAAGTTGTGAAGAAGAAACTGTAGAAATACAATAAAACAAGATTATTTTGCCAAATTTGAGATTTGTCTCTCAATGTCATGCTAAAAATGTCGCTGAGAGTTGGCCTTTGTAGGAAATAATGGTTTGCATATTTAAAGAATTGATTTAAATTGTATTTTATAAGCCATACCAGAGAGAAAGAATAGTGTAATACTGATATATCCTTGTCCATTTGTGTTAAAATGGAAACAGGTGCAATTTTAATTCCTTAGGGATAGTAGGCTGGTTTATAGTGTTTGTAAAAGCTATTTTATTTTATGTTCACCATGAAGATTAGGACTTCTTTTTTTTTTTAATGCTTGAGACAGCACTGCAGTTTCCCACTAATTTGTGTTACTTAATGTATTCTATCCTAAAAACTTCTTCATTTGTGTTCAGGGTATTAGTTTCTGCGTTCTGTAAACTACGGTAGCCTGTGGGATTTAAAACATAAAGTTTTTATTTTAACTCATTGAATAGAAGAGTGATATGGTGACATTAGTGTGCTAAGGATTATTTTCCCCTGCAGTATTATGTAACTTGGGCTGAGAACATAATGGCCACCTGCCATAGTTGAACCTTTAGGTACTGTGTAGTTTTCATGGAAAGATAACAATGAATGCCAAAAGATATTTTGAAATAACAATAAATGAAAATAAATAAATAAATAAATAAATAAATAAATATAACAATAAATGATACTGGATAGCCCACTAGATGTGGTTAATAAGAAATGGTACAAATTTAAAGCTATTCTGTGGTTTTAAGAGATGAGAGCTAGAAGAATAATGTTAGAACTCGGCAAAACATGATAGTCAAATGGGTGTCATGGTTCATGTCTTTAATTGCAGCATGCAATAACCTGAACAAATAAAAATGAAAGCAGGATGATGAGCATCTCTAGCAGCTCTATAGGAGACCGACCTCTTCAGGTTTGGATCCAATGCTTATATAGGCATACGTCATCAAATTAGGTGTTTTTTGAGTATGAGATTAGAATATGGTTTATCAAATAGGAGGTTGCTGCTTGGTTATAGAGATATGAAAATCCTGAAGGTATTTATCTAAGACGACTAAAAGAAGGTCAAAAATTTACAGAAAAAAAATGAGAGGTTCATAGGGAATACTTCCATTTAAATGCTTGGAAAAGACTAGGCATCCTCATGCACACTTGTAATACAAGCACTCAGGAGGCTGAGGTAGGAGGATCTCTGTGAGTTTGAGACCAGTCTGAGCTACATAGTGATTTTTTTTCTCCAAAGAAGGTATAAATTGTGGGAAGATGCATAAAAGGCCAAAAGTGAAACAGAAAATCATTGTAATATGCAAGTATTTAAAATGAAATTGATCTACAATTGGAGTTGAAGTAATATTGCAATATTAGCCTCAAGTATTTTTCCACATATGAAGTGTTTATGTCCTGTACATATAAGAAGAAATTATCACAAATATGTTGACAAAGGTCCATAAAATTCTTACCCTTATGTACTATGGATCTAAAACCAACCATAAATTTTATGGGTAAAAAGAATGCTAATAAACTAAAATACCTTTCTGTAGAAAAGACAAATTCCTGAAAAGTTTCTCATGAAATATATATTCCATATGCTGTACATTGCTTTCTAAATGTCATCTTTATAAATTGAAAGTTAAAGTGAGATCCAGGAAGAAACCCTATTCTATGCCAAACATTATTTTTATAACATTCATAATACCATCACCTAAAGATTTCTATAATACAGTCTCCATGAAGGGTCACAAGTCATTTACATCCTTATAACCACTCGGCAAGATCTGCAAAGCTGCAAGACAGGTGCTGTTATTCCTGCTATGCATATGAGAAAATTGATACTCAAAGGCCTCTTTACCAAGAATATATGGAAAGTGAGCCTATAGATTCAGATTCCAAGACCAGCTTTTGTTTTGCTAACCTGCTGTGTTGTATTTGTTATACATACTCCAAGGTTTCCGTGAGAGAAAAATGGAGAATTTTATCAAAACTAATCCCAAAAATATATGATGAATTTGCTCAGCTTTACAGAGTAAAAATCTGTTTAGGTGGTGTTCCACACATTAGGTCACAAGTCTAAACTGATTGTTTCCTGAGCTCTTTATGGCAATTCAGGCATATAAATTCTTTCAGACTTAACCTTTTGAGCAGCGGTTCTCAACCTGTGGGTCACGACCCCAGCGGAGGTCGAAAGACCAAAACACAAGGGTCGCCTAAAACCATCAGAAAATGTTATTTATTTGGAATTGTTGTTATATTTAAACCCATGCTATGCCATGGTGAAATGTTATTACTCAACACATAGTTAAATATTGTTTTGTGATTAGTCACTGTGTTTAAATTATGTTAGTTTGTAGCAATGAGAATATATAATGCATATCAGGTATTTACATGCTGAATCATAACTGTAGCAAAATTACAATTTTGAAGTAGCCACCAAAATTATTTTTTTGTTCAGGGTCACCGCAACGCAAGGAACTGTATGGTTGGGTCATGGCATTAGAAGGGCTGAGAACCACTGCTTTAGAGGCTTATAAGAGTTAATTGGCTTATACGACATAAGTGGATTGTGCTCAGGTAATAGTTGACTTATCTCTTAATATCTGGATGTACAGCTCTACTTTTTTACCATTATGTATTCATATCTGAAAACTGTGGTCATTTAAAAATAAATATAGTAACAGTATGTATGTAATTAGGAATAATTACAGCTCTATAACACTTTATACATTTTTAAGAAAAATTAAAATTTTCAAGTTTATAGTGCCATGCTAAAAATATGCTTGTGTATTTTTGCACCCTATGAATTCGATGTGATTTAACTAAAAACCAATTTTCTTACACTAATACATCATGAACATTTTGAAAGTATTTCCAATTGTTCACTTTTGAACCTCTTAATGCAGTAACTTCATTTTGCTTATCTTTGCCATTTTGCCTGCAGATTTACACATTTCAAATGCATGGTTGCCACCACTTTAGAATCCCCACACTTTTCTTTGTGCCCTTTTTCATTAGCTCTGATGTTCAGACCATTTTATTCATTCCATCTACTCTGATCCAATTCCAAATTCAGCATGGGAGAAAATGATCACACACAGTTCACCTAACTGGATCCATCATTTCATGTTTTCTAAACTATAGTCGTAAGGATTTACAGAGGGTGCCATTTAACTCAAATTATTTCTTTCTTACAATAGCAATGCCAAACCAGATCTTCAGTGTTTAAAGATTGATGACCATTATCTGTACTACAATACTCATCTCTCCTTATGTTTGAGTGCAAGATTGAAAAAATGTCCTTACTTACTGTTAAATATCTCACAGAACGTGTTACACCCCATCCCTTTTATACACTGTTTTCTACTATTCTGTGGTACAATACATAATAATCTGACTGATCCTACCATCAGTTTATCAAATTTTGTAATTGTTTTTTTTGGATTATTTTTGGTTATGCACTTGCTTTAACTTCTCTGAGACATTAGCAGTTCCACGAAGACAGAGTCTTTGGTTTTTGCCCCTTTCTATTTTCTGTAGACCAAAAGTTTCAGTCAATTCAAGATAGAACTTCAGGTACTAGGTTCAGTTTTTGTGGCCCACATTTAGAGCGACTTTTCATGAAAAACTTATAATTCTCAGGGACAATGGAGCATAATGTTTATGAGCACAGGCTAGTTATCATGAATTTAAATATTGACTCTGACACTTGCTACTTTGCTATTTATATGATTTTAAGGAAATGTATATGCCTAGGTTTCTCAGTAGAAATTGAGAAAATGGGGGGGAGGGAAGGGAGGCAGAGAAAGAGACAGAGACACGCACAAAAGTGGGAGAGAAAAACACTGATGTCTATAACTTGGTAACTTCATAATGTATTGTAGTATCATTCTAAAATGTTAGGAAGAGATCAGTTGTATAGGAGGTATATCAGCAGTTTTTAGATCTTTAGAGAATTGTCCAAAAAGAAGACATATGATGAGATAATGTATAATTAGTTGTACATAGAAAATTTGATTTAGAAATCCCAGCACTTGGGAGGCTGAGGTAGGAGGATCAATGTGAGTTCGAGACCAGCTTGGGCTACAAAAGTGAGTTCAAGGCCAGCCGGAAGTGCATAATGAGACCCTGTCTCAAAAAGACAAGAAAAAAAGAAAGAAAGAAAATTTGATTTAGATTCTTCTGTTTTATTTTGAAAAGTGATAATTTTGCTATTGAGAGTGAATTTCATGTTGCTTTATGGTAGCTTATTTTTCTGTTCATATTAATTGTTATAGATGACCTGGCTTTGGGCTTCTGAGTGTGTCTGTTCCTTTTTATGTTTTATTTGATTGATTTGAGGATTTAAAAAAATTCTGAGAGGTGCCTTTATCATATCTGAGATATTGTACTAATGTTATGAAATGTTTTTTGGTCCTTTTAAATTATTATTATACTGATGTTTTGAGCTGAATAAACTCACATACCTAACTACATGTGGTAAGATTCACAGTATACATTTGACCCCTGAAAGATATACACTGTTATGGTTTATATCTACTTGTCACTCACAAAACCTCATGTAAATCATGGAGGAGTCTCTGCTGGAGGAACAGCTCATAGCTCAAGGGGCAGGGCGAGAGAACAAGGATGGGGCTTGAGGGCCAGGGCCAGAGAGATACAAACCATTAAATTGATAACATGTCCTGGCTGCCACCAGGCTCATGGTCTCTCAGGGGCCTGCACAGGGTCATTCTGGACAGGGGAGCATCCCAGCCTCCTTAGCAAATAAGGCTCCGAGGACTCACTCTGACTGTTTTACACTGTGCAATCTCCGGTAACTGTGAGCTAAATAAACTGTTCCCTCCCTCATTTTGAGTGTAGTGTTTATCACAGAACTGAGAAAAAAGGAACTAATACATACACCATCCTTGAAAAGAGGCTCATTTACATTACATCTGTTGACAAACTAGAAATCCAAAGACCGGGCTTTGGATTCCTAGGCTGTCCACTTTTGATTTCTTTCTTTTCTTATCTTCATGAGAAATCTGGACTAGGAAATTACTGATATCTCTCCTGAGATTGCATTTTATGAATCTAGAACATTGATCAACAACTGTTTTGTGCAAAGAGTAATTCATTCTTTTAGGCCTACTGTGCTCCCTAAAATCCCTATCATAAGGACTCAGCTCTGTGTTTGCACTACAAAAGCATCTATGGCAGCAGTTCTGAACCTGTGGGTCAGGACCCCGGTGGGGGTTGCCTAATGCCATCGGAAAATGTTATTTATTACATTCCAAATTATAACTGTAGCAAAATTACACTTTTGAAGTATCCACAATTTTTTTTTTTTTTTTTTTTTTGTGTGTGTGTGTGGGGTCACTGCAACATGAGGAACTGTATTGTGGAGTAATGGCATTACAAAAGTTGAGAACCACTCACTGATCTGTGGAAATACAAAAACGGAGGGGCCTGCTTCTATTCCAGTAAAATTTTATTTATGTATACAGAAATTTGAGTTTCATGCAATTTTAGGTATCTCATATTATTATTCTGTTTCATAACTACGTAAATATGTAAAAAGCATTCTTAACTCATAGGATATATAGAAGCAGGAAATCAGCTGGATTTTCCTGTTGGCAATAGCATGCCAAAACCAATCTGGAATAACAAAATAATGTATACATTCATCTATTTGAGGATCTACAATATACAGGCATTATTTCATATTATCAGAGAACGTTATCACTATCCTGTCCTTTGTTTCATAAATGGTACCCAGGGATTTGAAAAAAGAACCTTTGACTAGACTATATGAATATTTCTACTCATATATTTTTTTCTGAATATTTCAAAATCTGGACTTTACAAACAATGTATTTAGTACAGGTTCTCATTAAGCATAATGGACTCATAGTTATCCTCCTGCTTTCAGACTCCCTAGGACTGGGATTGCACGTGTGTGCAACCACATCCCATCTCAGTAGTGCGCTGAGCACAGCTGGAGATAGAGCCTGTACTTCCGCCAGGGATTGAACCCCACTCCCTGAGCCTGACCAAGCAGGCCTTTTATCCATGGAGCCATCTTACCAGCCCATTCTGGGCTTTTGATTCATCTTTGTTTAGCATATTTCCCTACCTGTATAGATAAATGGAAATTTTCATTAGCCTTTCTCTATGACTTGAAAGTCAGACTCATTGCTGTCTAAATTATACAGAAGTATCTATAGTCCTCTGTACTTTATTCATTATTTTTAGTGTAACTATACTTCCTAACTTTTTTATAGCAGGGAAAGTGTTCTGAAAACCATATTTCAGATATTATTTTGGATGTATAGAAGACAGGTCAGTTAATCTCTATATACAGAACATAGTACATTATTCATTATGGTGCCTTTTTGTGGTGGTGGGTATAGTTGTTGATTTAGAAACCTTTATATATTTATTTTTTTGAAACCTTTATGTATTTAAGGAAGTTATTTTCCTTCTTTGTTAACTATCAACTCATCCTAATACCAAACATTGAGTTCCTATGACATAGCAGTGGCAAACCTATGACGTGCATGCCACAGTGGGCTGTTATCACTGATAGCTGTAAAAGTTTCACAGTCACTGCCATATCATGTGTAATGCACAGGTACATGAATAACATGGGGGTGCTATTTAAACTTACAGAGTTTCTGTTCTACATTATAAATGCATTTTGTTGCGAATAACCTCTTGTTCCACTATAAGAGGTTACAAGATACATAATGCCTTAACAGTCAAACTCATACTGATTATGCATTTTCATGTGACAACTTCCTCATTTGATATGAAATTAGAACTCATTTTTGATGTTATTAAATTTTTTTCATAAATTTCACATTATAATCTATATAATTATTTATATCATCATATACTTTTATGCAATTATTCTCTTAGAAATTTAGTTTATATCATTTGTTACTAAAAGTAGACTGACTGTTTTTGCAAAAAAGAAAATCCTGGCTTTTTTTAAAGAACTATTTCTTTCAGAAAAAAAAAATACAGTTTTATTGCTATGTCAAAGGTTTTAAGTATTTGTAAGCCCCGTACATGGTTCTTTTCTGGAAAACATTTTCATATTTTCCTATGAGCAGTGTATTTGAGCTCTGTAACTGTATCCTGAGACTAGAAGGTGATGTTCACCTCTAAAAAAATTTTACTAATGGGATAAAAAGCAAAGTGGTCTCTGTTCACATACAGCTTTTAAGGACTTACTGTATGATCAATATAATGTTAAAGGCTGAGAACAGAAAGAGGTAAATTTTCATTTTTTATTGTCTTCTTTTGGTATGTGTTGTGAATTGAAATAAGCACTCTGCCCATCAATAATTTTAAGTTTCTGAATTCAAGGAACTATAATTCTGATTAGAGAACGAGCAATGTAAACTATTGTAATGCAAGTGGAAAATTGTATAATGAGCAAAAATTTTGTACTGTGCGATTATTGAGAAGGGAGTTATATCTTAAAGCCCATGAAAATCTAAAGAAGTATTACAGTTCATAGGGCAGAAATAAGGGAAAGATATGCCAGGCAGGTATTAATCAAGAAGATTAGACTAGCAGTTCCTTATTGCCATTTTTGACGTATAGAATATGTCGGAGAATGACATTAGGTAAAAATCAAAGAAAGATGGAAGTCCTGTTGAAGGGATCTGCTCAAAATAACTAGAGCATTCACACATTTGCATGCACAGAAATCTAGGTAGTTTTATAACGTGCTTGTAACTGCCACATATGTATTATTTCATTTTATTATGTTAACTTTATGAGCTTAGCCTTATTTCCCCATAATCAGAAACTAATGTTCACAAAGGCTAAATAACTTTCCCCAAATCACACCAGGCATTGTGAAAAAGGAAATAAAAAGAGGTATGCATGACTACAAAGACATTGTTTCCTACCATAACATTGAACTTTCTGAAAGACTTTGACCCTTATAGTGGAAAACCAAATTTTGCTTTTGCGAAAGACATGTGGCACAGTGTGCACGTAGATTTTTTGTCATTATTGGCTAAATTGGACATGCGTTTCTATTAGGACCACTTGGTAGTACACAGTATTTATCGAAATTGATTTCATATTCAAATTTCAAGATTTGATAGTTATTTTTTATTTTTATTTATTTTTGTGAGAAAGAAATAGCAATGAGACTGATTGAAAACAGGTTATTAGGGATCTGGGGAGATAGCTCAATAGAAATAGTGCTTGCCAGGTTAATGCAAGGACCTGAGTTCAATTCCTGGTCCCCAAGGCAGGGGAACAAACAAACAACAGAAGAAGACATGTTAGTAGGACAATTACAATAATTAATAAAATGCATGTTGTTGCCTTCATAGTAGTTATTCAGAGTATAAGATGTACACATAATTTTTCTAAACACTATTAGTACAAATCTTTTTCTCATTGAACTAAGAGAAAGTAGCCTTCTATCTGTCCTATTTTTTTCACTACATAATGGTCCTTCATTTGTATCCCCCTTTTAAAGTAGCTCATTTTATTCCATGTTTTAGGAATGAGATGTAACTCAGTGGTACAACACCTATCTAGCATATATAAGCCTAGACCTCAATCCCCAGCACTACAAAAATTAAGTGAAGTCTATTTTACCTTGGCTGCCTACTTTCTATTACAAGAAAGGCTGTTCAGCATGAAAATCTATTTGGTATCTCCCACTATATTGGTTCCTTTTATCAGTAAGTGATTCTATAATGACATCTGATTGTATGAATTTCCTGTGGTAATAGCCATAAACATATTATAGAATTTTCAAACAACTAGCCATAGTTAATAATTGAAATAGTAATTGCCTTCGAATTTGGTGGGAGATTTATGTACCTACATAATTAATTAATATTTAGTTTGAAAGTAATTATCATCTGTATTGATTTTAAGTTTTTAAAAATTCATTATCAGCCCCACAGAAGGTGCATAAATATTAGGAAAATATTTTGGGTAAAATTTGCTGTAACGATTATAATTTCATTTGAGAACACTAAAGCCTAGAGCTTGCAGTGGCAAGTGTAACTTGCTACTTGGTATGGTAATGATTGATCTTTTGAAGTTGATAGAATATTAGATTCTGAAGAGGTAAGCTTGTTGAAGGACTTTATTACATACAGAACAGCAACAGAATTACTGATGTGGTAACAATGATGTTATGATTTGTGTATATGTGTCCCCCTAAAGCCTCATGCAGTCATTTGGTGGCTTATGACATTTGTAATTGATTATTGTGGGTATGGATGTTGCCCCTCCCCTGAGCCAGGTGATTTGCATTTCAATTTAAAAGAAGAGGAGTTAGCTGCAGGAGCTGCTGCTTGCTCTTTCCCTGTGCTTGCTCTCTTGGTCTTAGTTGCCTCATGAAAGGTTGTCCTTTGCCATGTGCCACTCTGTGTTCGTGTAAGTGTGAGTATGGACTGAAACCTCCACTAACTTTTAGGTAAATAAACCTTTCCTTCCCTCATTTTGAGTATCTGGTGTTTTTCCCAGCAATGAGAGAAGAGTAACTAAGACAAACAACAAGTATGCATGGCATCCTTTTGGACTCAAGTTTACACAGGAATGCTAATTGTATTGTTGAAATTTAGTTAAAATATGTAAACTGTGTATTTTGACTTAAAGGAAATGTTTACTACCTCAGCAATAAATTTCAGTGACTGTTCCAAGAAAATCAATATTTAAAGTGATAAAAAAATATAGACTGTAAAAGTGTGTGGTAGAGCTATAACTAGGAAGTTATAGTATTCAATATCAAAAGTAGAGAATGGGAGAAAGAGTCCCAAGAGCGTTGAAACCCACTTTGACTAGGCTCAGCCCTTTCCCTTTGTGGTGGTGTTAATGTGTCAATCATGTGTCTTATGAATAAAAAACTATGATATTTAGCAAGGTTTTCCTCCCTTTGGGTATAATTTTAATATGTACTTTTATAGTTTTAAGAGTTTTGCAGGCTATTTTTTAATTGAATGAACTCTTTTCACTTCCAAATGTAATTAACTCCAGAATTGTTATTAGAAACATTTGTTTCAGGAGAAGTTTCACAATAAATCTTTGGGAGAAGGAAAATTGTTTTACTAATTTCTGTTCATTGAAAGGAACAGTTCGTGTTTATAGTGTTTGACCAATCTTACATGCCCCTATCTGGTAATCTGAGCAACTACATTGAAGATAATGATATGCAATATTATAATCATTGTTAATTTCCTACCATCTTCTTTTGAAATTCTGTATCATTTTTATTGTTTTTTTTATTATCTTTAAAAATGCCTCAATAGAAATATCCACAATAATTGTGCAATTTTGGGTAGCAGATAGAAAAGCACAGTAAGAATAAAAATGAATAAATTATAAGCATAGCCCGAAGGAAAAAAAAATGACCTCACTGGACATCTACAAATATTAATATTTAAAATTAGTCAAGGATGTAGGAATTATTGCTTAGATTTGTATCTTATTTACTTTTCTGTGACACCCACAAGGCAAATGAGGGAAAGTTACTTTTGGCTTACAATCTGTAGATGTTTCAGTCCATAATAAGCTGCTTAAAAGGCAAGGAGGCATGGCAGAGGGGCACCGCAGAGCAGGAACACTTTGTGATCTAACAAAGAAAAGGCAAGAAGCAAAAGGAGCAGCAACACACCTAGCTTCTTCTTGTCCCTTTATACTCCCTCTAGACCACAAGCCTATTGAGTGGGGCTTGCATTATCTACACCCTCAACCCCATTATCACACCCTTCATCCACATTCACACTCCCTTACCCAGCCACCATCAGAACTTCCCACCTGTGAGTACAAGAGCCTTTTGGAGAACATCTTAATACAGGCCATAACAATTGCTGCACCCAGGAAATTCTCTCTACTGAAATTATGTCATAGCAACATAAAAGAACAGTGTAACTGTCTAAAACGTGATCTATATGCAGATAAATATCTTGCCACTTTCTATGTTGAACTGAGACCTCTACTCTGCTCTTGGTTTAACTGCCTAGTTGAAATCTCAATTTGGACAGCTTGGGCATGTGAAACTTCATAGGCCTAAAGCTGAATATGTGATGTTTTCCCATAAATCTCCCCTTAAAACTGTTTTTCATCAATGGTTATGAACCGATAGTCACTCTCATTAGTTACTTCTTTTTCTACCTCTCATATTTTTTGTGCCTTAAACTGTATTTTAAGCAGTTGGTACAGAGTCTCCCTATGCAGCTTGGACTCATAGTGATCCATTCCTGTTTACAGCATCCCCATCACTGGGCCTGCAGGCATGTGCCACTACACCCAGTCTCAATGGCTAGGTCAGCACATGCAGGGGAGGCATTAGTTCAACATGTAGTACACCATATAGAATCCCAGTCCCTGTGCTTGCCTAAGCAGGCTCTTAGTCTGCTGAGCTACCTCACCATCCCTTCTCTGCCTTAAATTCCATCAGCTCCACTTCTTGACCCATCCATCTATTTTTCACAGTTACTTTTTTTAAAAGTATATATTTAATAACACCTGATTAAATCACCTTTGTGTTTTTCCACTATGCTTATACCGACACCTAAGCTCTTGATCATGGCCTAGAAGACCCTTCCTGCTTTTTAAACCTCATCTGTGTCTGTCTTTCTTTCTTTCTTTCTTTCTTTCTTTCTTTCTTTCTTTCTTTCTTTCTTCTTTCCTTCCTTCCTTCCTTCCTTCCTTCCTTCCTTCCTTGTGGGACAAGAAATTGAACTCAAGCCTTTGTACTTGCCAGGCAAATGCTTATTCTACTGAGCTATCTCCCCAGGCCCATCATCTTCATATTTTAATCCATTGTTTAGTGGTAAAAATTATATGAGGCATAACAGATTTATAAAGTCTAATACCTACATAACTATCTACCCTTACTCATAAACTGATATCAATGAGTAGGAACTTTACAATAATCAGAATTATATGTCTGTAATTGCTTTAAATTCCACTCCCAGTCTCTTAATTCTGGGCATATAAAATTCCTGTTATTTCTCACGGTTAATTAATAAATAAAGTACAATCATAGGGTAAATATGTCTTTGCAATCTTCTTCCTTTGACCTATAACCCTATTATCCAGCAGAATCATAAGTAATACATGTAGCACTGTTGTGGAATGTGCACCATGGCTTCATTGTTATGACTTTGGTTTAATGTCACTGATATCATGATAACTTTACTGCGCTCAAATAAAAACTGATAGCTTTGTACTTTTGTATTCCTGTGGAGTTCACATGTTAAGGTGATTCCCAAATAACTGTCCAGTAGAAGAATAACAATGCCACATTATGTAATCCCTTTAATTTCCCTAATGAATTCAGAACTGCTGTTCATGAAAAATTTGACCCTTATCACAAAGATATACACAACAAAGTGAACATTCTTTTAAATTATAACTTTATGAAGATACTACTGACTTACACTTAATTCATGCCAAAAAGCAGTTGAAACAAAATATCTACTTGAATGATTTATCAGTGCATGCGACCTTATTAACAGATTGCTGAACATAGAATATTCCCATGTTAGTAAAGTTACCATTAACTGATTACTCCAATAAAAGTATTCATGAAAGGTGATCAAGAACCAGATCATTGTCTTGGTGTGAATTAGTGCTCATTATATTGCACCTGGTTTATCAGAATTTTGGCAGCATTAAACATAAACTTTCTATATGTTTGTGATTTTTAAAATAGTATTTACTCAATTATAATACATTAAGAGTAAAGACACATATAGGGATATATCAAAATTCAAACTTCTCTGAATGTAATTCTGGGTTTCTCAAAATAGGATTTTCATTTTCCAGTCTTGTTGAACAACTTGATATTTTTCATAGCCTTTAATTTTCTTTAATTTGCTAATTAATTTAAGCTCTTTGGTGGTCATATTAAGTATTTACCTTTGATAGTCTTTGATTTTGCCATTAATGTTCCAATTTTAAAAGGAAGATTGCACAAAATAGGTTCATCAAATGAAGACATTAGCATAAAACAGCATTTGAGGGATTTATCAGCATATGCAGGTTTTGAATAAGAATATAGTTTCAATCATTTATATAATCTCTTAGGAGAGTAAAATTTAGTATAGCCCAATTCTCACTCAATACATACTTGGCCCACTAAAATTTGAGGCGTGCACACATGGAGGATTTTTTATTATGCAGGAAACATATCAGCTATAGTAAAGATTCTTCTACATTCAAATTTGTTCTTCCTATAGTAACAAATTAGTTCAACAAGATTATATACGACATTGCTTTTAGAAGCATCAACTTGCATATGTACGTCGAATGCTCGCCTTGAGCTAACTGTCAACAAGAGTAGGAGATTTCAGTTTGATTTTCAAGCTTTGATTTTACAATCCACACATAGCTTTGCTACAGGCAGAATAACAGTTGCAGTTGTGGAAGAGTCAGCAGGTGACGGGAATACAGTTCTTCATTGGCAGCTGTGCACTGCTGTTGATTCCACCGTCAGGCTACATTTTTTTTGAGCAAACAATCATCTATAGGTTTTCAAATGTTCCCTTACTCCTCCTCTACCCAGCTGTCCTCCAGCCATACTGAATGCTGGTTGATAAGTTTGTATTCTTTCCTTTTTTATTAGAAACCTATTTCATTTCTCTCTCTCTCTCTCTCTCTCTCTCTCTCTCTCTCTCTCTCTCTCTCTCTCTCTCTCTCTCAGCACACCCAGTACTATTTGCTGTCTCAGCAGGGATCAAATCCCTGGCCCCTGCACCTGCTTGCATCCACTTTAGTCCATTGAACTATTTGGCAAGCCCTTTAGAAAACGTGTGTGTGTGTGTGTGTGTGTGTGTGTGTGTGTGTGTGTGAAGAACATTCAGGTTGAGGTTTTCAGAATGAGAACCAAGATACAAAGATAGGAAACAAGTTGTTGAAATATACTTGAGTTTTTAGAATAAAAATTCTATTTTCATATTGATATTTCTATGTTCTCAGCATTAGTTGAGGTCATACTGTGAATTTAGTTTTGAAAAACTACTTTATCCTCAAGAACTTATGTTAGAAGGCAAATGACAGCATTTTGGAGCATGTATCAGAGACAAATTGTACAAATTTTTCTGAATATTATTATCATCATTACCATTTATTGCTGCTAGGAATTTCACTTTGGGCCTCATGCACGGTAGGCAAGTACTCTGCAACTGAATTTTAGGCTCAGACCAGCATTCATGTGTTTTAAATTTAAACAATATTGTTTAGAAATATTTAATTTTATTTTAACTAATTAATATTTGATTAATTTGTGAATATTATTAAATATTCTTTTGGTGTATGATTCATACTGTATCTTTGGCTTACAATCTACTTAGAAGACATGCTATGATATTTTCTCCTAGCATTAGAAAATTTAAGAAGAAAAAGAAATTTATATCTGTATACACAAGAGAGTTAGGATGGATATACAGCTACTTTGTCTTAGTTCATTGAGTTGCTATGTAAGTTGCATGTTCTGTACAGTTAATTTCTTAACAAATTTTTTACTATTAAAATGAGACATTTTCTAACAATTCTGTTTTCTTATAGCAATTTCTTATCTTTAGAGGGGAAAGAGGCACATAGTGATGACTTTTTACTATTTTTAGTACATAAACACATTTGTTTGACATATGTATGTATATAAATATATATATATATATATATATATATATACATATATATATATGTTGCTCTCATATAATGTTAAGCTATTAACTTACAATTACTCTTAAAAGGAATAAAACAGTGCCTATTGTTCAGAGTATTCATAATGTTCCTTTCTTTTTTGCATATGCCTTCTGTATGAGTCACTTTAATGGTGTGTCCCTCATCTGATAGTGATTCTTCAAATAAATATATTCAGATGAGAAAAGTTCTAGAATGCTTATACTCATATTTGGGCCTATTCTCAAATAGAATTGTCTAAACAATATTAGTACAAACTTTTATTCTCAATGAACTAAGACAAAGTAGATGTATATCTGTCTTAACTCTCTTGGGCATAAATACATAAAATTCTGTTTCTTCTTAAATTTTCTTATGCTAGGAGAAAATATCATGCCATGTCTTATAAGTAGATTGTAAGTGAAAAATACAATATGAATCATACAACAAAAAGAATGCATAAACAATATTCAGAAATTAATTAAATAGTAATTAAAATTAAATTAAATATTTCTAAACAATATTCCACAATTCAAATTAAAGAATGAGTCAAACTTAGAGGCCAGAATTCTGTGTATCATATGTACAAATCTGTTATCAATTCAGAGTACTCACATAGCATTTGAATATGTTAGTACATACAAAGGTATCAATTAACAGAAAGTTTCCACGGTAGTAAAGAATTACTAAGAATAAAATATGACGTAAACACTGGAGTGGCAAAAATATGACTAGAACTTCTCACCATTTGGGGATAGGATATCACACAAAGTTCTAGTATATCCTGGATGTGGACAGTGTCCATGATGCTTACAGGTGGCCAGGTGTCACTTGTGGGAATGAGCTACTGCTATTTCCTTGATATCCACACTGTAGAACCAGACAAAATGATATACTATAGCGTGCAGGAGAAGTCCATTTGTGGAATATGCTGAAGGACATATTCTGCTGCTTTATACAAAGGAATATTTGAAAGACTGCTTTTGTATACCTCTATTTCTCCTGTGTTTGTTTGCCCTATTTGGTGGGTTCTTTCCATTCTTCATGGAGTTGTGGTCATTTTTATCATTCTCTAGTATATTGTTTAGTAAACTGTGCAGGGTTGGCTTTGTCATCATGAAATTCTTTAGTTGCTCTTTGTCCTGGAAGTATTTCACTTCTCCATGAACTTGGAAGAGTTTTGCAGGATATAGCGGTCTAGGCTGGAATTTGTTTTCTTGCAAGACTTGTCGTATTTTGCTCTGTGCTCTTCTTGACAATGTTTTTTAAAGATAAATTTGCTGTTATTCTAATGGGTTTTCCTTTATATGTGATCTGTTTCTTTTCTCTAGCAACTTTTAGTACACTGTTCCTGGGCTCTTTTGTGAGATTTTGGTTACTATATGTGTGGTTTTAATAGGGTTCATGTTATTTTGAGTTCTGTATGCTTCAGTTACTGGAATGTCAAATTGCTTCTCTATATTTGGAAGTTTTCTGCTATTGCTTCTGTTCACAAAACTTTATATCATTTGTATGGACTCCTTTCTGATTGATGCCTACCAGTCTTACATTGTTCATCTTTGTATCATCTTGCAGTTGTTGAATTATTTTTTTCTTACATCCTAGTTGCTTAAGAGATCTTTTCTTACCTCTTAACTAGCTGCAATGCTGTGTAATGTCTTAAACTCTATTTCACTTTCTTTGAAACAGTTTTTCCAGGTTGTCTTTGAGGTTTTAAGTTTCTGTATAGCACTTTGAAACTGCTTCTTACATGCTGCTACTTTCCTATATTGCTCATTCAAGGATTTCATCATTTTTCTTTTCTCCTCTATGTGTTTATCAGGTCTTATTACTTCTTTGTTGTAGGTAGTATTTCTTTTTTTTTTTCTTTTGAAATTATTTCTGGTCTGATTTTCTCTATACCTTTTTGCAGTTGTTTCTTTACTTTTGCATGCAATTATTTCAGAGATTTCAAGTGTGTGATTTTTTCCATGCTAGTGTCTCCTGCATTTGTTCTGGGAGGGCTCAGGGCCTGAGAGTGCATTTTGCTCCTTCTCCATGTCATTTTGTATATCCCTGCCTTCTGACCTTTGGTGTGAATCTTTGGTAAAATTCTTACCTTTGCACCAGATCTAGATCTACCAAGTTCAAAGTTGTTCAGGTGGGTGTGGCCTGGGTCTTGCTGCTGAGCTCCACTTTATCCTGCTGCAGGCCTTAAAGGCAAATTTTCTGTGGTACTCTGGCTAGATGTTCTGCTCCTGGATTAGCTGGATGGATCTTGTCTCTATTCTCTCTGCACAGAGTTCTGCAGCAGTTTACCACACTGGGTCTATCTGATGGATGAAGTTCTACTCACATGCTGTGCTTTGTTGCTGGGTTGAGTGAGTTTCTGGTGGGTCGAGGGCAGTGTCAATGACAAGGCAGGCCTGGTTGCTGGTGAATGAGTTTCTGGTGGGCCCACGTTGATCTACCTTACACATTTGGCCTGGGTGCTAGGTAATCGAATCTACAAAAGATTTTATATTTGAATTAAAATTACACATCTTGAATGAAATCTTGAGAAAGTCACCAAAACCCCGTGCATGTATTTCCCTTTAATGCATATTAATTCTCTTATGTGCTTTGTAACTGACAAGTTTTCCAATCAAAATCTCACTTATATTTATCTTATATTTTGTCCTTTTTAAAATCATGGATTTAAGAATATATTTTTTTATTTTATTAATTTCAATCTGAAAGAAATAACAATGGTATAGTTTCAAAACAGGACATTTACAATAATACATTGCATATTGTTGTCTTTGTAGTAGTTTTTCAGAAAGAAGATGCAGACATGATAGCTTTTCTAAACACTGTTACTACAAATCTTTCTTCTCACTCAACTAAGAGAAAGTAGGTGTATATATGGTGCAATAAATGTTTTGAATGAGTATCAGGTCATGATCATACATTTCTTTGAAGCCCAAAAAAAAAAAAAAAAAAAAAAAAAGTATGTGTATATATTTCCACTGAAACTAATAGATAAGGAAGATGTGTGGGGAAAGTTTTCCCTACATATAACTCAGGAGCATTTTCTAAGTTTAAAAGGTTATTTATGGAGTACATGAACGAAAGCCATAATAATAAAAAAAATAGCTATAATTTAATTTTAGTGTTATAATTCAGATTCAATAATTCAATAGCAGATGTAAAAAATGAAATGAGAGAAAAAAATGAAAGTGCCACCAGAGTGACTAATCAGTCATTGAAAATGCCTGTAGTGGGAATTTACTCAGATAGAAAATGTTTGCACTGTTATTAAAGACTCCCTAATTTATACTGGCAAACTAACATAATGACAGGCGCAAAAATATACCCTGAGGCTGAGGCTATGCAGAAGACAACCATTTCTAACCCACTCAGGTGCTTAAAATATTCATGCAGTTTCAGCTCCCCTCATCTCTCTGCCACCTCCAGTAAAAATATTTCTATTTCTTTTTTTTATTATCACTGTGTCTGTTTCTCTGGCTCTTTGCCTCTCTGTCTCAGTGTCTTTCCTTCCGTCCCTTTGCCTCTCTCTCTCTCTCTCTGTCCTCTCTCTCTCTCTCTCTCACACACACACACATATATGCATGAGTTAATAAATTTTAAAAGTAAGATACACTGAGAGCTAATTTAAATTTCAGCATTTTAGATAGAAGCCAATATATCCACAATAAATAATTAGGCATGTAAGCACATGTTAATTACTTTATTATCTTTTAAAAAAAATCTTGAAAACCTAAGTAATAATTTTTAAATGTCTCCAAGGAGATAGACTATTTTGTAGCTTCTAGTTTTTAAGAATACTCTTTATAATTTGAAACTTGGTAATCTTTGTAACTAATTGGCTATTCGTTAGCATATATGTCACTGCTTCCAGAACTACAATTCCATGTATTTGGTTAAACCTAAAACAGAAAACACAAATTTCAGTCTTGTGGTTAGAAAGAGGGATAAAATTAAAGGAGCAAAGGCATTGTGGGGGTGGCAGGTGGAAAATAGAGAGTAGAATTTTTATGGTGACATATATAGTATCACAACTTAATTCTTGATAGCACAGAGACAGTAGAATTTTTGTCAGAAAGCAGAATATAGAAACCAGGCATGGTGGTGCGTGCCTATATTCCCACCACTTGGGAGGCTGAGACAGCAGGATCACTATGAGTCTGAGCTGAAGACCCTGTACCAAATAAATGAATAGAAACACAATTAAAAACTACGCTATAAATGCAAGGATAATATAACATGAACCAGACATTTATAATTGATATTTAGCAAGTATAAGTGATTTAATAATGATAAATTAATTTAAATTGAATTGCCAAACTTTAAGGAAGGTATCAGTATCTCCATTGTGCAAATCAGAAAGCTACAAAGAACTGGATCAGAGTAGCCCAACTAGTAAATGGCATAGGTGAGGGTAGATCTTCCTAGCTCCGTCTCTCTTCTAATAACATTACTACCACATGATTCGAAGTCACGACTACATATGTGAGTATTCAGTGCTTAGGCCAATGAACACTAACTAAAGAGCACAGATTTTGTTCTGTCTGGAGACATTGGTTCACAGTTATAATTTTCCCTGGAAGATGTCACTTTGTTCATCTCTTACTGTTCCTTATGGAATTTTTGCTATGATTAGATGAGTTGATGAATGAAACTACTTATAATAATGTCTAACACATAGTTAGCACTCAGTGAATGTAATGACTTAATTTAAACATATCATATAAAAAACTACTTGAAGGTTTTATAGCCCAAGTAGACTAACAAAATTCAAGGGATACTTTTCCTATAAAAGAGTTTATTTGATAAGCGTTACTACCAATATTACTACTTGTTTTAGATCTAGTATATGCAACCACCTCGATTTGCTGGGCACTCTTTTTTGCCAACTCCCCTTTCTTTTCTAAACTCTGGCTATTCACTTCCTAGCTGATAAAAAAACTTAATACCCCTAGAAATGGATACATTTCTTAAGTTAAATAATATAAAATATTAAGGAGCCAGGAAGTAAACCGGAACCAACGACTTAGGTGCTCCAAGTTACATTTGTTTTGTGTGGAGACCAGGGTCAACTATGTCATGTATGACGCACAGAGAGAAATGGAAGTATGGAGTCCCATTGCTGACATTGACTCTCCAGTGTAGAAAGAGGAAAGAGAATCTGAAAAGTCCTGTGCAAAACAAAAGTAATTTCATTGTAGGTATTACAAGAGGAAGTAGTAAAAAGCCACTCCAGAGAAGTGGTAGGGTTCAGAGCTAGAACACCACTGAATAAGGGGTTCTGCTTCTGTTTGAAGGAATTAGGCCTCTGTTTGCACACCCCTGAGGGATGACTCTTGATTGATTGGACCTGGGGCTTGTTGCTATGGACTTGGTCTTCTGAGCTAATAGCGGGACTTGGGTAGGCATGGCAACCTGCACTGGGAGGGACAGTATTGGCTGCACAGAGGCAGTCGTCAAAACCATAGTCTGTCAACTTCAACCCACAAAATTGCTTGAAAGCCCTTTCTGTTTATAGCCACACAGAAGCTGCTTTTTCTACTCAAGGGCTCAAGCCTTTTAACCTTCCACAGGGATTCCTCTGTGCCTACAATATGAAACTGTAAGAATTTGGAATAGAGATCTCGAAGGATTTATAAGAGACTAAGGATTAGAAATGTAAAATTGGGAAAAACAAGTGTTCTCAAAATACTGATTTGTTCAGAATTCAACTTTACAATAAAGACTATACTGTATTCAAAATATGCCCTTGTTTTTTTTTTTAAGATGTCTAGAATTCTTTCTTATATCAAAGATAGATGGAATAATTAATAAATGAAATTGGCATATTTTTCCTTTTTGCTAGTTGCATTACTGTTGATTTTAAGTGGGTGGGGGGATTACCCTTGTGGCATAAATATGGGTTTCAGGGCCATTGTTTTACTGTTGAGTTATCTTGTAACTGCTTCATGTGTAGAGGAAAAGGAAAGCAACTTTTCCTTCTGCCCACTATAGGTTCCTTGGCTGAGCCCTTGTAACAAAAATGAGATTAACAAAAGGATACAGATTAATATTAATTTTAAAATTAAATTTTTAATTTAATTTAAGGAAGTGAAGTTTTTTTTTTTTCTTTTTTTAACATTGCGGCTGAGTTTTGTGTCCAAAATATAAGACATGATTTTATCCATAGGCCCAAAGCTATTGGACACTGTGTAGCCAATGTTTATAGAATTCTTTACACTGACAGGATTTTTATCTATCTTTGGGGATCTGTTTTAACTAGTGAAATACATTTAAGTCTTATACATGAACAACATATAACATTTGTAAAAATTAGTTGGCATAATTTTGATTAGTTAGCAGCTGGAATACAGTGTAGTATCTTAGTTACCTCAACAGTGTCCCTTGTTTACAATGGGGAACATATCTAAAACACTAAATAATATCCGTTTAACTTAAATACTGTGTATTGATAAGTGTATTAAATTAGCCTGGTTGATTTCTGAATCAACTCATGTACTTCATGTTGGTAATAAATACAGGTATGATCTTATAGATTAGATTTCTCGGAAGTAAGATTGCCTAATATTTTATAATACATTATATGTCTACTATTTGGTAAAGATTATTAGACAGTTTTAAATGTTATGATTTCAGCCAATATTTATGAGTGTTTTTCAATTAAAAGACAAAAGCATTTACAAAAATTTCATACAAGTAAAAATAACTTGTTCATGTCACTGTTCTCACTAGGTGTAACTTCAAAAAATGTACCATACTGTACTTAGACTACTTTAAAGGATTGACAAAAGATAAGGTATTGATCTGATTTTCCTAAGTTCTCAAAATTCAGAAATAAATTATAAGTTAAAGGGACTTATACCAAACTGTCAGACTCCACAAATAAAGGAGTCCAAATGCCAGTGTATTAGCTCAAATGCATATGCTTTGATTATACATGTGCTAATGTCTCAAATTTGTGTACTGAAAGATACCAAAACCCATATAATCATACAAGTAAAACCTGCACTAAATATGCCTAATTAATCTTGCTATTTGACCCATGCATACTTAATTGTTTGGCTTTCACTCTTCCAGACTCAAAGCTATAAGTCTACCCAAGATAAAAGTGCCTAGCATCTATTGAGGGCCTTTAGATAGATCCTCTGAATCAAAAGAGTACCTCTGACTGTCAATTACAACTACTGCCCTTTCAGCCTGAAGAATCCAGAGCGGTCACCACCCATAATTCCCTCAGTGCATTTTGGGTTATTTCTTCAGAGGGAGGAATATTGTAGGCAGCCAAATTAGATAGAAATATTATAGGCAGTCAGATAGGGCCATGCCCTGGAGAGCAATATAGAAGGCAACTGGATTATACAGCAGTTTACAAAAGATAGGTACCTGACCTGTGGGCTGGTCCTTAAAACAAAGGAGTAAAGAAATGCAGCTGCTCACTCACTTAAAGTTAAGTATCAGTGATTGATATTCTAAATGAGTATCATCACCCTAAAAGAGTCTTAAAGAGTCAAGAAGTCAACCCCAACAGGAAGAACCCTTATTCCTTATTCATGCCCACTTGCTATGTAACTTGCTTCCCAATTTGCTCCTGATTTAATCACTTTTACCTGAACAGTGATACCTGTTGTCTCATTGGTCAACCATGACTTTGTCCCATCTCATGACCACCTAAGCAAGTTCCCTTATTTTCACCTTAGGTCTGCCTTATCACATAGTTTTACCCTATAAGACCCCTAAAGAAAGACGATTTCAGGGGCACCCCACTTGGGCCCCTCTTTTGGTCCCCTCTTGGATAGAAGCTGTCTTTCCCAATAAGTATTTTATTGTAAACCTCAAATTTTAAAAAAAGGAAAGAAAACGAAAAGAAAATGAAGATATAAAAGAAACATTTTCTGTATAAGTTTTGGTGAAAAATGTGTAGTTTTGGAAAAGTGTTAAACAGACAACTGTTATGGGTTCTCAAACAGAGGCCACACCACAGATGAAATTAGAAATTAAATTTGAGCCTTTAAGTATGGAGCTCAGGGCCTCCCTGACTTCAACTCATGCAGGAGAGAAGACAGAGAAGAGTGCCGAATGACAGAGAACAGCGTTTTTATTCAGAAACAACTTTCCACTTAGCACACACTGATTTTTGAAATTAATCATTTATAACCTACCAATGCATACAGGTACAAGTCACAAATTAACTGGACAATAGATCCAGTACAAGGTCTAAATGAACTTCCTCTGATCTTCAACAGATTGAAATCATTAACTACATTCTTATATGGTGCAACAGGTAGTCAGGCTTAAACTTATCACCTCTAGGGGCTGATTTTCTTATGTACATATACATCAACATGAATCAGTCTACTTTAGGCTATTACAACTGGTACAGTCTGACCTAAGGTCATTCACATTTGTTCTTCACAAGTACAATGCTTTATTTGCTAAGAACAGCTATAAAAAGAACCCATCAAAAAAAATTTAAAAATTTTAAAAAAAGAACTCATCAGCCTTAGGAGGAACTTCTCAGATATGAGGACTTAAAGTTGTGAATTTTAAACTACTGCGTAGTCTTGCATGCCCTATTACTAATTCACAAAGAAATTACCTCAGTGAGTCTGAAACCTAAGTAACCCTTTACAACAACAAAACTTACAAGCGAAGTATAATAGACTGAGAGCAATTTAACAGGACATATTCATTCAAATTCCTTTGTTGGGGGGCTAGGGATGTAGCTCAGTAGCACATCTGCCTGGCAAGCCCAAAGTCCTAAGTAAGATTCCCACTACCAAAGGAAAAAAAAAAAAAAAAAACCTTTCTCTCTTTGTTCCATCATATCCAGACATTAGAATGTCCCTTTCCCCAAGGATTGCAAAAGGCACATCTCTCATGAGGGATTTATAACGTGATTTGGATTAAAATAATCAATATACCAAGGTGCCATATTTTCAGGTATTTGGTCTTGAAGCCCTTTGTGTCCATGAAGCTTGTAAGGAACAAGCAAATAGTTAATTCGCAGCTGTAATTTTCCTGCAAACATATATAGAAGAAAAAAAGCACTATTGAATAATTAGTGAGGGTAAGCAAGGAACTGCTAAATGAAAATCAAAATCAGATTTACTTTCTTGGGCTGTACAGATAGCTCAGTGGCCTAAGTGCCTCCCTGGCAAACACAAGGTCCTGAGTTCGATCCCTGGTACTGAAAAAAATGAATTACTTTCCTAATGAAAAAACTTACACTTTGAATAAATTGAGCAATGATGGCTGAACCATCAGATATATTTTTCACAAGACATAAATTTCTTTAGACTTAGAAAGAATAACTTCGAAGGTTGGAAGATCTAAAAATTTGGAACAACATTGGACAGAGATATTTAAATATTTTTAGTGTCGGTGTTTGATTTTCAATGTCTTTAACTTACATGTATATTTAAGGTGATTCCTCCTTGTCCAGTTATAAAGTTTATATCAGTATGATAAATTTATGACAGAATAGTCTGGGTGAAATTTTCCAGGCTGTTGATTTTGTGAGTTTCTGGAATTTTCCATTGTAACACTGATATATCTGTGAATGAGAAAAAAATTATAAAAAAGGAATTAGAATATTTTCCAATTTGTACTGTGCAGTCTTTAATGAAAAGTATATTTGAGAAGCCCAAATTTAAAAATTAATGTCATTAGCCGGGCGTGGTGGCTCACGATTGTAATCCCAGCACTCGGGAGGCTGAGGCAGGAGGTTTGGTACGAGTTCGAGACCAGCCTGGGCTACAAAAGTGAGCTCATGGCGAGCCTCAACTGCATAGCAAGACCCTGTCTCAAAAAGACAAAAAAAAAAAAAAAAAGAAAGAAAAAAAAGAAATAGCTACCTATCAGGTTGTAATATCGTGTTTTTTCAACTATAATTCTGCCTCATACTATGGATGTTGATACTGTTTTGTATGTAATTATAAGTTATGCAGTAATTGAATATCTATAAAATAGTAATTTTTCAATGTAGGTCTATGAAAACACACAATGAGAGATCTGGAAAGTACCTCTATTTAGGAGTAGTTTGAAAACCCTTTTTCAAATGATTAATTTTTAATGAGAAAAAAATGTCAAGTGTGTTGGGGTAATTAAAGCAACTAATGGTGTTCAAAAGCATGCTTCGTGGATCTAGGTGCATATGTGTTCATTGAGGTTTGCTTTAATTTTTTTTCTGTACCAACACTTATTTTTCATATTTGTTTAATATGAAAACTACTAAAAATGGGAACCTTGCCATAGGTGTTATTTTATAAAATTCACGGTATGGCAAAAAAAAGAAAAATAATTGATTCTTTTATGTTATTTACAGTTAAATCATGTATAAAGCCAAGAATATACAGAAATAAGAAGTCTTCTTTGAGTTTTAGTTACTTTTTAATCTTCAAATTAGATTTCAAGCAATGAATTATTAGAAATCCTATCAATGAACTGAAATGGCAATGAATTTGTTCGAATTCATGGTTGAGTAAAATAGTAACATCCCCATATTAAATACAATGATTTGATGCTGAGCATGGTGGCACATGCCTGTAATTCTAGCACTGGGAGGCTGAAAGCAGGAGGATCATGAATCCAAGCTGCAGAGTGAGACCCTGAACCAAAAAAAAATTTAAAAAAGATAAATATAATGATCCGATATATTATAATATACATTTTTAATTTTATGAAGTATAGAGTGGTAATTCAGAAAAATGTGAATTAACTACATGGAATTTTTTTCCACATTAAACAATACTTCAGATGATACTGATTTTGGTTGTTCCATGGAATCCCTGGTGAACGAGGCTAAATGTTTTGCACATTGTTCTTCAGTTTCAGCTCAAATCCTCAAAAGCAACCTTGCAGCCATGGAGCAGCAGATTATTCACCTGGAAAATGGCATCAAGAGATTCCCACAAGCAGACAATCAACACGATAAGTTTGTGGAAAAGATGACAATATCCTTTATTTAAGGAATCTGTTTGTCAGTCTTAGTGTCTGCCTGTCTACCTACTGCATACATGGCTAATTTTACATGTAGTAGTTCATAAACTATCTGTATTGGATTGGTATGTATGTTATTTTTATACTAGCAACCTCAGTTTTCTTTCATGATGTTTTGAACATGGTAGAATATGCAAGGGAACAATTATATCAGAAAAATTGCCATTTTGTACAGAATTTCATCTAAATCCCTGAAGCTTTGTAAGGTAAGTCTTATAAGTCTTAGTTATACACAAAACAAACAAAACAAAATGCAATCTTATGTACCCAAGTATTTAAGGAAATGATCGACATTCAAAGTTTTATTATTATTATTATTATTATTATTATTGTCTGAGAACTGTTTTTTTTTTCTCTTTGTGTGTGTACTAATACATTTGGTAAGAGCACATATGCATTGTGATGGGCTATCAGAGGATAGTTAATATCAGTATGCTGAGAACATTGCAAAAATTATTGTATAATTCTTCCTTAAGCAATAAGAGGATTGAGCAGTATAGAATCATAAGGATCAAATGAAGGAATGTAAGGATGAAGAAGTGAAGGAACAGGGGACCGTGGGATAGCGCAGTGGACTAAATGCACCTGTTTAGGCAAGCTTAGGCAACTGCAGAGACACAGTTAAGTACCAAGCACCACATGCCACACCTGCCCCACCCCAAGGGCTGGCAGAGCTGGCCACAAGAAAGTGTAATGAAGGAACATAAGCATATGTTCTCTACCGGGCGTGGTGGCTCACACTGTTAATCCCAGCACTCGGGAGGCTGAGGCAGGAGGATTGCTGCGAGTTCGAGACCAGCCTGGGCTACAAAGGTGAGCTCAAGGCCAGCCTCAACTGCATAGCGAGACTATGTCTCAAAAAGACCAAAAAAAAAATATGTTCTGCACACATGAGAGAAAAGAAATCATGAGTTATATGACTGGCCACATGGGGACACACTATATAGGTTTCTCTTCACTACTGTCTAGATTTTGTTCATTGAAATGTGCTATAGTGAGCAGTAGTGAGCAGGCCAGGGAAATAGCTGGAAATAGATTGCCTGGCAAGTGCAAGGGCCAGAGTTCAATCCCGGTCCTGCCAAAAAGAAAAGAATAAGAATAAAAAGCAGGGGTGAGATAGCTCATCAGTCAAAAGCACCTGCTTAGGGAAGCTTAGGCAACACAGGTACCTCAGTTCGATACACAGCATCACATGCTGCACCAGGCCTACCCCCAAGGCAGGCTGAGCCAGCCATTATACATATGTGTGTGTGTGTGTGTGTGTGTGTGTGTGTGTGTGTGTGTGTGTGTATACACAGAGAGAGAGAGACAGAGAAACTTTTAAAATATTATTTGAAAAATGTGCTATAGTGTCCTGGGGCTAGTAAAAAACCTTTTTTTACTGTTTGACTGGTTTTTACTTTACATATTTTAATGTAATTACTGATCTCCTTGTTCTTTTGAACATTTTCTTTTATAATTGGCTTATCGACATGAAAAAGCTTGGGATATTGAGTCTTTGCTGCTCATTTAGAAAAAGAAAAGTGATTTTGAGCCCTATATGAACTTGAGCTGCATGGCTTACTTTATTTCTCTGTTAAGATAATTAAGCATTTTAAAATGAAAATTTAGCACCTTCTTTATGTACATTAAGATAAACAACTCTTCTTCATGTAAGTGGCCCAAAGTGAAAATATCTTTCTACAAATGGATTGAAAACTGTATATAGACTATGTATAGGACAGTCACTTTCTATGTCCTGTTTTTTTAAAAAAAACTAAAGTAGAAGGCTGCTCAGTTAAAATAAAAACTCGTTAATATTGAATGGATTTGTTTCACACTATAACAATGAGTTATAACAATAAAAGGAGCACTCAGATTATATTAGTTTTGGAAGTCTGCTTTGGTTACCACAGGGAGTTTCAGGCATCCAAAATGAGAAAAACAAAGTACATAATCATCACATATATGGTATGTGAGATCTGAGGTCTACGTAATAGTTTATTTACCCTTTGTTCATTCAGAGAAGAATATTTTTGTTATGGTACACTTGATCCTGCTTCAAAATTAGAACTATGTTTTTATTTTGAGCATAGGAATTGATTTATACTGGTTGATCTTTCTACTGTTTCTATATTTTCCCAACAAAATGTTTTCCTTCAGGTCTTTAACCCTTTAAATTAAATAAAGATAAGCATAAGTGAGACAGATGTTTGTCTTGAAAGCAAACTTACCTATTTACCTACAGTCACCTTTACATAAGGTCTGTGAGTTCAAAAAATGAAGAGCACTTTTATGGTCTTTGGGCTTTACAAGTGGCAGAAGGTCTACCTTTAGCAGCAGGGTAGTGATGACCATGGGGCATTTGAATATATGGATTGAATCTTCACAAAATTCCCAACTGATTTCTGTTCAGTATCATCTTATGTTCATCCTTACTCTTTCACTATATTTGTGCAAGGCTTACAGGTTACTAAGCATTGCCCAACCATGAAAATACACCAAGGCATATAGTAGAAAATTTTACATTAATCTGCTGACTATTATGACTTAACATGATGTCTGTTTTACTGTCCCTATAGCAGAAATTATATTTCCTTTGTTAATTACCAAACACCTAATACCAAGGATAGTATAGGCACTCTGTAAATACATGTTGTATCATGTAATATTATAACTAATAACAATGATGATTACCTAGTCTAAGCTTCATCTTGTGCTTCCATGTCAAACATGATACTGATAAGCCATGGTAAATTGTAACTGCAGTTATAAAAAATTTAGTCATGTAAATCCCAGGAACTTGAGTAATAATGAATTACATTTATAGAACATATCAGTAAAAATGGTATAATCAATTTTATAATATACAATCCACTCCTTTTAAGTAAATGACAAAAATGAGTGAGAGAAAAGCTTTTTTTATGAATGGATTTGCCCTGTTTTCAGCCTCCAGAAGCCAGTGGTTTTAGAAGGACACTCAGGAATTTTATTTCCCTTGTTCTATTCAAAATTGGTTGTTTATTGTAACTAAGGATAAAATAGATAATGTAAGAGAGAAAAGATATTTATTTCCCCATTCATTGTAAGATTCATGGCTAATATCTGTATAATAAGACTTACAAAAAGAAACACACACATTTTTAGTTCTATTTTTACATTACATAGGAGCTGTTTCATATAAAGACAAAAAAAAAAACACAGGAAAATGATGAGCTTTTATGAACAGGTCTGGCAAAGGAAGATTGGAGAACAAGCCAGTAGGATCTAATGGCAGTAATGCAAGGAGTGAAAAATTGACAATATCAGTTTGTTCATATCATTATTGAATTTTCCATGTGAGAGTCCCTGTTTCTGTGTGTCACATGGCACAGAGGCATGAGAAAGATGACAAAATAAACATCCTGGATTTTATTCCTGCTTCTTGAAAGACCAGCTGAGGGAAATTATAGCTTCTATGACTGCTTCCAGTGAGGGGATGGGGAAATTTCAAGAGATTCTCTTGCCTCTATGGTTTACCTCAGTTTTTTTCAAATGCAAAAAACTGACTATGTCATGTTGCCTCCAAAATTCATATAAAATCCCATCTCCATTTTAACAGTAGAAAATTATTGAGCTTTTAGGAGATAATTGGCCTGTGAGGACTGCCCTTCTGAATAGAAGTATTGCTTTATAAAGCAACTAAAGAGAAATGATAAGCCACGTTGTGCTCCTCTGCCATAGAAGGTCACAGCAGGAAATCACAGTGCCTTCCTACCAGGTAGTGAATCTGTTAAGGTCTTAATCATGGACTCTCAGGTTTCCGCAGCTATGAGAAATTCCCAGTATTTATACATCACCTAGTCTAAGGCATTTTTCTTATTAGCAGGAACAGAACAAGACAATAAAGTCACATTACTTTGGGGTAACATTTTCTACACCTCCGAAATAAAATCCAACATAAAACTAATGTCATAGCATTATAAAACAGGAGCAACAGGGAGAGAAATACTTGCATAATTAACTGTATAGAGCTGCTAGAATTAAAGGTGGTGATGTACATTGGACATAATTGTTTATATACAGGAACGTGCATTCTTTAAAAGTCAGAATAGCCGGGCATGGTGGCGCACGCCTGTAATCCCAGCACTCGGGAGGCTGAGGCAGGAGGATCGGTGCGAGTTCGAGACCAGCCTGGGCTACAAAAGTGAGCTCAGGACCAGCCTCAACTGCATAGCCAGACCCTGTCTCAAAAAGACAAAAAATAAATAAATAAAAAATAAAAGTCAGAATAATGAGGTGATGAATCCAGTGCTGCTATACTGATTTATTGATAGGAGCCTCAACTTAAGATAAAGTTACATAAAAATAAAACTATAAACATATCAAACACTGATCATATATTTTCATGAAACACTTAACTTACCAAAGATCATATGTTAGCCAAGCCTATCTGAAACAGGGTCAGAATAATTATTTTAGTTTATAATTGATTAAAATCATTCAATGCACCAATGTTGCTGTAAAGTATTAATCATAACATATAACTTATTTGGTAACTGTGTCCAAAAATGCTGGCAACATAGTATAATGGAGCATATGGGTTACTTACCGTCTTTCTTTGGTTGTTTCTTCTTGCTAGAAAGAAATGCTCAACACCCACATTTTAAAGGAAGAAGCTCACAGTTTGAAGAGGTTTCAGTCCATTATCACCTGGCTTCAAAGCAAAGTAACATGATAGCAGAGAAACAGTCCTTGACAGTGTCCTTTCCCTCTTTTCTCCCTCTAGGCTACAAGCCTATTTTTTTGGTGCCCCCCATACAGAGTGGATCTTCTGTGAGCAGTAAGTCCTCCATTTATGACCAGAACTATGCTAAATTAATTAGTGGACTAACACAGTTATGACACACCCTGTCAATCCCATCAGCCTCAATTTTAAGTGTCTAAGACTTTGTAAGGACACACAGAGATAACACATAAGAGTCTCTTAATTACCTCACTGACTTGGGGCTGCTACCATCAAGCATTCCAAGTGAGATATGTAAATATTCCTTGCTTAAATACCCAGTTCCATTCCTCTGACTATGTTAAATGAATCAATCACTAAAGTGAGAATTATATATATTATGTACATTATAATATTGATAGCAGAAATGGTGAAAGGAAACTCCAACTTGATAATTTTGCTTTTATTTGCATAACTCTCAACCTTTAGTACTGTGATACATAACAGAATATAAAGCTATAGTTAATATACTATTCTGTGCAATCAGCAAAACTAACTGTACTATGTAAATAAGGTATACTGTACAAAAAACACATCGCAGGTGTATAAATGAGATGTTCAAAACTGGACTAAAAAGAGTCAGATAGAAATCTTATACTCTGAATAACTAATTTAAAGATAATTTTATGCAATATGTTGACCATTATTACTGTTTTATTATCTTCTTTAGGAATTTCATTATTTTCTTTAAAATAAAAATTTTAAGAAGTGGCAACAGAAAAGAAACAAATCTGAATAGTGGGTGGTGAGTTCAAGTAGTGTGCATTGGTCATTAGTCTGAAGAGCTGTTAAACAAGTAGGTCATTAAACAAGTAATATTTGTTTTACCAAATAGTTTTTGTCCAGTAAAACATGTTTTAAAATTTAAATTTTCAATTGCACTTTTCTACCAAATTTATATCAGCATACAAATTTTGCATCATCATAAAATTTCAAACTCCTAAGTCAGCCTGTAAATCAAGATCCATTTGTGTTTTTTATGGTGTTATGTCCATCACAATCCTAATAATAGAAGTACTAATGATAGAAAATCATGACTTGGTTGTGCAATAAACTAAAATAATATTTTCTCATTTTATTTAGTAAGTAATGTTGATAATAGTCACTCTCAGTTGTTGAATGTTTACTACTTTCTAGTATCTAATTTTACCTTCTTGAGTTTTTAAGTAATATTTCCTGTTTTTTAAATGAGGACTCTTTCATGTGTTTGAAGATAAAAGTTCACCAGATTTCCTGTGCCATGGTAGTGAGCGAGAGGTATGTTGCGGTAACATCAGTAAATCATGAAACGATTTCCTGAAGTTCCATATTCTTAATTTATTCAATTCTAAGGGTCATATTTTTTTACTTGAGATATGAGAAATTCTGTAAATTGTATCTATATTTGGCACCTATTGTAAATGTTGGTGGAATAAGTTTCAAAATCACACCAAGTTCCTGCTTTTTGAAAATAACCCATGTTGAGAGAGATGATAAGGGACACTATGAATAGGCTCCTTGCTGTCTAAAGTCTTCTTTATGACTTGGCATTGTGTATGGCACTCACAGTATATGAAATAGTAAGCTTTTTTCTTCTTCACTAGTAATATGACTATAAATGTTTCTCCTTTGAAAGGAAGAAAGTACTCTACCTTTTCCTTACCCTTCACAACATTAGCAGCTAATCGCATGTACAAAAAAATGAGAGATCAACAACAGAAAAGCCTACCAAGTTTAACCAAGCTTTGACATGATGAAGGCAGCAGTGTAGATTTTAACTCTGATGAAAGTAGATAATTGTGGAGAAAAATAATCAATCAACTAGTACTACATTCTCATGTCAGTAAACAGGGAAGAACTCATTCATCAAGATTCTTTCCTGTGTCTCTATGATATTTCTTCCCTCTTCCTCTGCTTGGTATGGCATGGGATACTATTCCCATGAATCTCTTCATTTAATTTCATTAATTTTAATAAGAAATAACAATGAGGCAGTTTCAAAACTGTAGGATAGCCACAATAATTAATACAATGCATATTGTTATCTTTGTTGTAGTCGTTCAGAGTACATGATACAGACATGATAACTTTTCTAAATACTGTTGGTACAAATATTTCTTCTCATTGAACTAAGAGAAAGTAGTTGTATGTATAGTCCAATAGTCACTAATAGTATGGTATTGTCAGCAGAGCTGGAAATGTTGAAAGCTATTGACTTGAGCCTTTCACAGCTCAGCATATTGATATGGCTTTACTTTTTTATATCTTACACTTTTCTGCTGGGTGGTTATGACCAAGTTATAGCAAGACCTATATAACGAAAAAAATGTAACTCGTGTATCTGTCAAGGTCAGTCAAATCCCCTCAGGATTTACTCTTAAACCATGTACAGTCTTTTGTACATCTTTTGTCAGTGTCAGCCATCTGGATGTGTCATGGAATCATGAATCTTCATAAATCTTCAGTAAAGGAAATATTACTCAGAGGAGTAACCTTCCTAGGATTTATGGCTTGCCAGGAGGGGAATTCTACTTAAAATTCCCCACTTGCAATAAGGAGAATACCAAAAGGACAGGGAGGCCTTCCCAATTCTCTGGTCCTCCTACATTCCTTCAATTCATAATACTTCACAGCCAAGGTACCACATATTGGGACATTTCGCTGTGGGCCCTCTTCCCTTCCATTCACTCTGCCCTGCCCTGCCCCACTCTGCTCTGGTCTGTTTTCTCATTCTGATGAAACATTTTACTTTCCTGTCCTGTGCTTTTCAGAAAAAAATGAAATAAAGCTTTGAAAAGACTTTTTATACTTTTAAAATATGTGTTATGGTCCCTGCTTAGTATCTTAAACTGTCTTTTAAAAGACATCATAACAATGTTAACTGTACTGCTTATATCCTGTTGACAAATTTTTTCCATGATGTACTCACAGAGATTTTGTCAATGGCAAGTCTGTCTCATGCCCAAAATCAGCTTAGCTTTTGATTGACTGCTGGCTAAATAATTCTCCTAACTGGAGGATAGGGAGTGACTGAGCAGCAGGAGCACCATTAACACATTGACAAGTAGAGCTGACAGATGTTAATGACATTAACACCCTGTCAACAAACTATCAACACCAGGGATTTCCTCATAGTATAAAGGAGAGTTATATGAAGTGGTTACAAATCGAGTTACTAAGGAAGTACATTGTTCTTTCCAGACCATTTAAAACAGATTGAGGGTCTCTGTGCACTGATGTTATTTTTTTTTAAACAAGACTCTGTATTTAGGGAATAATTCAAACAGAGGACAAACCTCAACAGTTATTTAACTTTAAGTAATGCTTACTATCTTTGACAACATGTCAATGACAAGCTTTAGTAAGATGATAATCTATACTTTATAAAAAGTAATGTCATATAATATTTACTAAATAAGCACACAGGGAAAATAGGATTTTTATTTGCCTTTTGTTTGTTTTTTTATGTGCATATAGTGTTTCAGGCCATTATTTCAGCTCTGGAATAACAATTAAACTTCAAATCAGATGGATGGGAAGTTGGCTACCTCAGACTGTCCTTATCCATTATTGCCTGCTCACCTTAGTCATAAGAAATGAGCAACCAGGTTTCTTTTTGTTGTTCCTGCACACATAAGGCACATAGGGTAAAAAGGGTTGGAACAAGGTCAGCAATGGAAATAATGCATGCATTAAAAATCAAATAGTTTTGTAAAAACAAAATGATAGAATATTACTTAAAAAGAAGTTTCTTAGTATTTTTGAATAGGAAATGTTCATAATATTAGTGGGAATTCTTAATTCAATTTGTATAACACTGATGGAAATAATAATCATTCATGATCAAAATGGCACAAAATAGTCATACTACTCACTATTATCAAAGAGAATGAGACACACAAAAGTTAAACCAGTGAAGGTAATTTTTATTTATGAATGATTGCAGTAGGAGAAGACACTCAATAAACAACTGCACCACATTCTAAATACTATACAAGGGCAGTTGGGAATTTATAGCCAGAGAACATAGTGGAAACCAATGATTGAAAAGTTAGGGAGAGGAGATATGGAGAATGAAGGGGATTCTGGTTGAAGACCTTTGGTAAGAGATTTTCTAAAGGCAATAAGGGAATGATCAGAAATGATAGGAAGGAAAAAAGAATTTGTGCAGATGTGGCAAGTAGTCAGACACCAATGATGGAAGAATTTTCATTAAACTGACTTGGCAGATCCCAGGATAAGACCTAGTCAAAAAAGGAGGCTAAGAAGACCTTCGTTACGGACTGTCAAGGACCTGTCTAAGATCCCCAAATGCCTGTAAAAGGGGTGTGATGAAAGAGTGAAATAAGAAACAGACAAATTTAGTAATGCATGATGGGGAGCTAGCTGGGAGGTCAGTGTCTCAGGATAGGTAGAGAGCAAACACTCCATACCAGCCACTACTTATTAGCCAGTGTATGGGAGGGAGTAGGGTGCTATTCCTAGAGCAATGTAGGTGCTGTGGTAGAATAGCCAAATTTAACAATCATAAAAGAAACAAGCCAATCCCCTTTCCCCACACCTGACTGCTAATCTCTTACCTCTGCAAACCCACAAAGCCCACAGAGCAAGGAAACTCTAGGACAGTTATGTCAATTCACAGTTGGTGGTCCCCAACAAAAGCCAATCTTTTACTCTTCAGTAAATTCCATGTGCCAGCCACTATGATAAAAAGATGTCTATATCCCATAATAGACACACACACACACACACACACACACACACACACACACACACACACACGAGATATTCTTTAAAATGCTTGGGACCAGAAGTTTTCTATTTCAGATTTACAGATTTTAGAATGTTTGAAGAGATAGATAGATAGATAAATAGATAGATAGATAGATAAATAGATAGATAGATAATTTTTTTTATTATTATTTGCTACAGGATCTGCACGGTCTATAGCATGTCAGTATCTAAATCAGACTTGTAGTGATTCTCCTGTTTTCAGCCTCCCAAGCACTGGGATTACAGGTGAGCATCAGGATGCTGAGTCTCAATATCAATTTCAGCACGCCCCACGGACAAGGCCTGCCTTGCATGCCAGGGATGGAATCCCAGCGTCTGCATTCCGCCTAAGCAGGCGCTTTAGTACAAAATTGATTGATTGATTGATTGATTGACTTATATATCCCTGGGATGAAACTAAGTCCGTTATACTTTGCACATATTACCTAAGAGTAATCTGATACAATATTGATATTCATGCATTTTGTCTGTAATTCATCATGTGAGATTCAGCATGGATTTTTACTGATGCAGTGTCATGTCAGAGTTCAAAATATTCCACATTTTGGAGCATTTCATATTGGTGCTTAGGAATGTTCACACTTTGAGTGTACATATGTTTGTTATGTACATTCCCCTGTTTCAAGCTATCGCTAAAGGAACCCTCTAAGATAAATTTTATTATTAACTTCATTTTCAATCATGTGCCTATGATCACATAAGTAATAAGTATGGTTAATAAGGATTCTGTTTCAAAATTTGTCTTTAGGACTTCAAATTTTGAGTTCTTAACACTGGTATTGTGCTATCTTTGAGTTCAGTAGTTTTAGGTGAATTCCACATTTATGTGTTGCACAAATATTATATTCTTTTCTAATGTCCTTCAAATGGGAGAAAGTCTTCTTGAAAAAATTGCAAACAAATTTCATAATTACATAAATTTCTCCTCCAGAAAGCTTCCCCTACTCATATCAATCAAAATTTACTTCCTTATCCCTTGTGTTTTCAAACTATTTTAATATTTTATAATATTTGATTATCTACCTGTGTTCTGTTTATGGAAATCTTTGTTTTTCTCACTGAGTTAGAAACTCCTTTGAGCTACGGGTTGGCATATTTTGCAAAAGGCCCAGCACAAAGCCTTGTAGAAAGTTAAGTGCTTAATAAATGTTAGCCTAAGTAGGTTAGAGTTCATTTTATAAGGATATTAACTCAGCATTCTGGCAGATAAATAGTTTGTTCCTTGGGCATGACCTCATTTTGATAAAACTGCATAGTCTACCTTATTTCAGAATTTTGAAAAAGCATTCAGATATTACCAGGAGAATGACATATGACAATAATCCTAACAGCTGGAAAGTTGAAGTAGGAGGATGACTGAAGTTTGAGGTAAGCCTGGACTACATAGTGAGGTCAAGTTCAGGCAGACTATGTAGCATGACGTGACTCAAATAAATGAACAAACAAATAAATAAAATGCAGGTATTTGCAATTATCTCTTAACAAATCTTTGATATTATCTGTATTCTAAGAAAGTATCTTAATAGAGCATATATATGTTTTAGTAAATCATAGCACAGAAATTTCTGTTTGAAGAGTCTTGCTTATTAGAAATTCACTATAAAATTACATAGACATTTGGTGTATGATGCTAATGGTGAGAAGAGAATATATTGCTTGCTTAAAGAGTACATAAACCCATTTATGCCTCAGGATGCTCATATGAGGAATCATCTTTTGCAGAACATAAGATGGGATTTAATTCATCTAAAAGTGCTAATGTACCATCAACTTGATAAATTCTCCTCATTCTCACTAAGAGCTAAATTTTAAGAGATTAAAAGCCTTTCTATACTATTTGTCTATACTGAATAGAAATAATACAAAATAGAAAATATAGGCTATATTCATTCAAAGATATAAGGATAAAACCATCTTAAAATTTACAAGATTGTAAGTGGGAATAATGGTTCTATGACTTTCTTTTGATTTTGAAATTAATTAAAATTGTATTTTCAATTGTAAAATACATTTGTGATACAATAGAAACCGTTTATAGATAATAATAGTAATAATAATGTTAGTGTAACTCTTTAAATATTCCCTTACAAGAAAATTTCAGTAATATAGCATTTTTAATGTAGAAAAGTAGAACAGTATGTTTACTTGTTTATTATAAAGGCTTCCGATGAAGGAATGCACACAACAAGCTACAAGGAAAGGAGTGCAGGTACCTCTCTCGATATTGATGATGGATTGGCGCAACTAGAAATTCTCAGAATCCTGGCCTTTCGGGGTTGTATTGATTCTTCATTACACCTATTCATTGGTGAAATCCTTTGATATTGGTCATCACTTTAACCTTCCTTTCTCTACTCTCCCGTCTGCAGAGTTTGGGAATAAGGTGAAAACTATTATGTTAACCTGCTAATTCTGCCTTGGTTTCCTTGTGACAAGTCCCCAACCTCAAGCTACTTAAAGAATGCCAGGCATCAAGTAAATGCATAATATAGAAAAATAAACATTTTCATTCCAGAGATTCTAAGAATTTTAGGGGCTGCCTGATCCCAGTAAGATCTATATATTAGGTGTAGACATAGTCATGTTAACTATTGTATCTAGTTGATGCCTCACACTATGCTATGCATTTAGAATTAGACAAACAATATAATATGTGCCATCAAGATGATTTTAATCTTATAGACGAATTGGAACCATTATAGATGATGTGGAAGAGACTTACAATGTTACACCAAGGTTCTCCTGAGGCTACCTCTAATGCTAACACTCAGGAGGCTAAGGCAAGAGGGGGGCTGTGAGTTCAAAGTTACCCTGGGATATATGAAGGAGGTAAGGAGGGAAAGAAAAAGCAAGAAAGGAATGTTAATGCTTGACCAGAATGTTCATTAAGAATCAAGACATAATGGAGAATGTTTACTTGAACCCATTTATCTGCCAGTGCTCAAAATATTTGGTAATTCAGTAACTCAGCATTTATGTTGGTTGGTTGCATTTCAAATGCATAGTTTCCAATCTGTGGCTTATTAGATTTATATCCCCAGTGGAGTATTAATGTTGGACAGTTAGAAAGCTCTTACATTTAGTCAAATAGCTACTAACCTTGTGGGACGTGGAATTATTATTTTTTTACAAAATAAGTTAAATTTGAGTATTTATCTAAACCAGACTTTAAAACCACTTGAGGTTTGCCTATTACTAGTTTACCTAGAACTTGACTACATTCGTTTTCTCTTTCATCATTGCTTTTTTATTTAAGCAGCTAAGTTGAGAACTATAAAAACACTGGATCACTGTTTTAAAATCAGTATAAATGCAGCTTCCATGGCGAATCTTACAGAAGAAACCTTGCCTCACAAAAGTATTTGAGATGTTAAAGTATTTTTTTTTTTTGGCTTTTTGAGACAGGGTCTCACTGTGCAGTTCAGGCTGACTTTGAGCTCACTCTTGTAGCCCAGGCTGGTCTCGAACTCGCAACGATCCTCCTGCCTCAGCCTCCCAAGTGCTGGGATTACAGGCGTGAGCCACCACGCCCAGCTCAAGTATTTTTTAAAAACAGAAAGATCTAATTTTTATTTGCAAAGTGTTTGAATTATAAGTTTATGGAAAATTGACAATTCTTTTGATTCATGGTAGGATGAGATTTGCTCATGTTTCATACCCATAAATATGTGTAAAATATCAAGACTTGAAACTTACATTCCCAATAAGTTTAGGGAAGATTATCATAATTTAATTAAGTTGACCACAATACCTATGGTACATACAACCTTTTTTTTTTCTTTTCTGCACTTATTTTATGTTAACTGTGTTTGCATAATATTCTAAGGTGTGATTAGATTAAATTCAATAAACACTAAAATTTCTTTAAATCTCTTTGAATGTAGGATTGCTGTGTACTTTTTCATGAATTTCTTTTCGCATTTAAATCTTAATGTTATCAAGAAACAAGCATTTAAATATGCATTCCTTTAGAGGAAGTACACGTATTAAATTTAAGTAAATTACTCCACCTAAAATGTCAGAAAAATGAAATAATGCTTCCCAATTAAGAATATAAATATATTTAGGTACAAAGCAATCATATTAGTTGATCCTGACTGTCTTTGTTTAGGTCAAAAACTTGGAATATTCATTCTTTGTGGTATATCGTTCCTTGTCCTACTCAAACTTTAAATGCTTAAATATTGAACCAATGTATTTACAGATTAATTTCACCTGCAATGATAATGTAATATTGTTTTCCCAATAGTAACAAAATTATCTCTTGATTACACAAACATTTTTTAAAAACTCTGTATGAGTCCTTCATTTGTTCATTATTTATTTGTCATAACAGATGTTGAACTCAGGAGCTTGCACTTGCCAGGCAGTCACATATGCCACTGAGCTATGTCCTTAGCCCCTGAAGCCTTTTTAATAGGGTTTCATTGATGAAAAATTTTTAAAAAGTAACCTTTGATTATATTCTAGTGTGGGCAGTCAAAAACCAAATATGTACTCTCAAACAACACTATACGAAATGTCGATAACAAATGTGCATAAAAATATTTAGAATGATGATAGTGCTTTTTTGTGTTAGGCAAGTGCTCCATAGCTCAGCTATATCCCAGCTCCAGTATTTTTTTTAAAAGATAGATTGTCCAATACAACGGCTCTAAGCATGATAGCTAGCATGAGCATGTTGAAATGGTGTCAGGAATGGCAATAACCGGCATTGGACTGCAATGAGGGAGGGAGAAGGCATAGTTCTGAGATGAAATCGTGGAAGTCACTAGATCGTTAGGAATTCAAAAGAGAATTGCTGTTACACAAATAAAGATTACATGAGGAAAATGCAAGATGTGAGGTGGTGAATCAAGTGTCTGGTTTCAGCCATGTTATTAGGCTTCAAACAAAGATGTAAACAGTTAAATCTGGAATGCAGAAGACAGTTCCAGAGATATGCATTTAGGAGTCATCAGCACATGTATTGTACTTAGAGCTACTGGTCTGGTTAAGATGACTTAGAAAACATGCAGAGAGAGAAGAGTAAAGTTTAAGGACTGATGTCTGGAATACCTCAACGTTCAGAAAGAAAATATAAAAAAAAAAAACTTTTTTTTTTGTAGAAATGACTTGTAAATTTATTGTATTGGCCTACAAGCCAAGTGATGACAATGTTTAAAAAAGGATCCTTTAGACCAGATTGAATTATTCTATGGAAAGGGATTTTGTCTAAAGCATTTTGCGAAGCAGAGTGGAGCTAATGACTTTAGTACCCTCTCATAATATTTCACTGACAAAATGTAGGCTCATTCATTTTCTTCTTTACATTGCTATTCAGATAACATATTATATAATTTTCTACTCCTATCATATATGGCTTTCTAGATCAATCAGAAGGGCCCAAGTAAGCTGTCAGTTGAATCACAAATAATTACCATAAGCCATTCTTTTCTTGTTTTGAGAATTTAGGGCACATAATTCATGAAATTATGTGCATAAATATTCAGTGAAATATCAGGTATGTGGAATTCTTATGGGATGCATCCCTTTATATATACCTAGGATGTTACATTAACTATTTGAATACTGGAGTTTTTTTTTAAAGAGAAAGACCTCTAATTACCATTATTATTTTATTGAGTTCCAGACATGTGCTAAACGTTAGACAATGTAAGTGTACATTCTTATCAGCCTTTGTAAACATTGTTTCACTGTAATTTACCTATATCCTAATGCTCTGGGTATATCATTACTTCCCATAAATTACAGGTATTTGTTTCTTTTTTCTTTGATAATTTTTTAACTTTATTCATTTATTCATGTTACGGCTGGCTCACCCTTCCCTGAGGTTGGGGGTTGCCTAAGTTTGCCAAAGCAGGCACTTGAGACCACTGAGTTATCTCACTGGCCCAAATAAATATTCCTGCCACTGTATTTATACAGATGCTAATTACAAAGTATAGTTTTTGTCATTGTTGTTGCTGTTGTTTTTCTTTTTGTTTATTTGCAGTATCAGGGATTGTACTGAGGACCCTGTGCTTGCCAGGCAAGCACTTATTCCACTGATCTAGCTCCCCAACCTTTGTTTCTTACTATGCATTGTATACGTAGAATGCCTCTATTATCTATTCTTCCTTTGGTCTGAAAGCTCATTTCATTTTTGTTCACAACTAAGGGACAGATAGTTATTTTTACCCATATGTGTCAATGCATGTATATATGTATCACATTCTTTTTCTTTTCAACTATTCTACATGCATGCATGTCTCACAGAAATACGCATGCATGTATCACAGTAGGAAGATACAGCACAAGGTCTGCTATAAATAGGTGAGCTCAGAACTTTTTTTTTTTTTTTTTGTCTTTTT
>PVJA010009229.1:0-61529 GCA_004027025.1 Myocastor coypus | reverse complement strand
GAGGAGAGGAGAGGAGAGGAGAGGAGAGGAAAACAGAAGAAAGAAATGAAGCTTCCTTTTCGAGCTCTAAGCTCTTCTTCCCCAGCCCACCAGCAAGGTGCCCTGCAGCTGAGCTAAGCCAGCAGGCAGCCTGGGACGGGGGCTGTCCCCTCCATGATCAGCAGGGCACTGTGCCCACCATTCCTCACTTCCTTCCCACCTCTGGGCTGGGATGCTTTCTTCTCTCTGCAGTATCTCAGGGCACCACAGACCTACACCTGGGGCTGGAGCTCACACACTTCTTCCTGTCCCAGGGGTAAGCACGGAGGTACCAGGGTTAAGTGCAGAGGTATGCTGTCTCCCTGTTGTGCAGGTGGCCCTTGCTGGCTTCCCATTTGGGAGGGTGGTGACCCTGGTGGCAGGAGACAGTTGAGCTTGAACTGAAGGAAAAACGAAGTTTACTGTGCTCAGAGAAAAAAGTAAGAAAATGTGAGGGATAGAGGATGATCTGTCTGCCCCAAAGCCAGCCATGCAATGCCAGGGGCCAGGTGAGATACATAGATCTCTGGGATCCTGGGCTCATGTGACAGGATGGTTGTGACCTTGGGAGGCCCCCACCCTGGGAGGAAGGGTGCCTGCAGGTGCTGCAGCGAGGGGCCCTTGAGACAGGGAGTAGGAAGTGGGAGCAGACTTGGTCCTGTGTACAGGTATGGCCTGCAAGGGTCATAGCCATAGACACCCCCAGAAATCACTCCAGAGCTAAAGAGGGGCTTGGTGGGCAGGGCACTACACCGGGACACAGCAGGTTACATGCTATGGAGCTCGCCCTAACTCACTGCTAAGTGCACAATTGTTTGCTTGCTTATTTAATCAACATTCCCTAAGCAGCATCTTGAGACTACCGAAGGTAAACAAGGAAGACAAGCACTCTACCCTTATTCTATCCATTTCGCTTTGCATTCTGCCCCTCTCAGGTTCTCTATCCAGAGACCCTTATGATCAAGAAGTAAATTGTAGAAATATTTTTAAAAATGCACAACAATGAGCAAAAGGAGACAATGTTAGGCAGCTCTGAACCTTGCCTACAGAGGCATTTATTCTTTCTTTGGCAAGATTCTTCTTGACAGTAAGACCTGCCTCTCCAAAAGACCTCCTGCCTAGGGTGCTTGGACAAAAAAGGATGCTGTCCCACTCAGCACCAACTGTTTTCACTGCTGCCCATGATCAAAGGGTGGCTCCTGGCAGGTCACCTGCAGCGTGCTCTGCCCGGAACCTCAGACACCAGTTGGCCCAAGAGGCTATTATAGTGCTTCATGAGAACCTGACCATGGCTGCTAGTCTCTTAATTAGCAGGTGGTGTGACATAGGGCTCATGGATGGGCCTGAGCCTTCTGCAGTTAGTGGATAGAGAGCAACAGGTCCTAGACCAGCCAGGGCTCTCCACGAGAGAAATGAGCTGCATTAGACCCTGATAAGAACCTTTTTTTGTGGCTGGTTCAGCCCAGGCAGGGTATGTGGTGCTGGGGATTGAACTGTGGTCCCTAAGCTTTGCCTAAGCAGGCACTTTAGACCACTGAGCTATCTCTCTGGCCCAAGAACTCTTTTTTCTTAACTTGAAGTTAAACTCTCAAAATAAACACGAAATCAGCTGGGTTTGGTGGTGCACGCCTATGAGCCCAGCACTTGGGAGGCTGAGGCAGGAGGATGAGTGGGAGTTTGAGACCAGCCTGGGCAGCAAAAGTGAGCTCAAGGCAAGCCTGAACTGCATAGTGAGACCCTGTCTCAAAAAGACAAAATAAATAAATAAATAAATAAATAAATAAATAAATAAATAAAAATTAAAAAATAAACATAAAATCAGACATTTTTTATTTCCTTCCCTGTCTTAATAAAAACAATTTGATGGACTCTATTCATTTAGGCTATCTGTTCTTGTGAATTTAGAAACATCTCAGAAAAAAAAAATCACTTTATGGAATCACTTTTAGCATGCAAATTCACTTCTCTTCAGTAGTTCCAGCCCCACTACTGGCTTTCGATTTCGTAACTATTTTACCCACGCTGTATGTGAATAAGCATCCCATACATTTCTGAAATGATGTTTCCTCTTGATTTGATCCCAACTTTTCACTTATGAGCTGTGCAGAAGTGACACAAGAAGAAAAAAAAGTGATTTATTTAAAACTCTCTGAGATCATTATAGATTCACTTGTGGTTGTAAAAAATAATCTAGAGAGGTCCTAAGAAGCTCTCTATCCCCTTTGCCCACTGTTTGAGTTACTTTTTACTCATTGCTGGGACAAATACCCAACACTCAAAATGAAGGAGGGAAAGGTTTATTTAGCTCACAGTTTGTGGAGGTTTCAGTACATATTTGGCTGGCCCAAGGCTGAGTGGAACAGAACTGAGAGCATCCAGCTCATGGGGACAGAACAGCAACAAAATGGTGACAGAGGCAACCAACCAATGAGGGCAGCAGAGCAACAGTGCTAGTCTGTCTCTCTTTACATCAGCCTATCCACCTCAGGCCACACCTATAATTCCCAGCAGTACTCAGACCCATAATCTCATCAGTACTAAAACACATAACCCCACTGCCTCATGAGTCAAGTCTCAAACTCTAGAAGTCCCCGCCCCATGATTGCATGAGGCTTTGGGGGAACAATTAGACATAAACCATAACACCCACTTCCCCATCAGCTGTAACGTTTCATAGAACTAAAGCACAGTATCATAGCCACGATACTGATTCATAAAATTCATCACCAGATGTAGAATTTCTCTGCTTCACATATCATGTGCATGTTTACTGTTATGAAATGTGAGGTGTTTTGAGTGCTCATTTAAAAAAAGTACCTCGTGCCTTTACAGTGTTTATCACGAGGTTCTAGTTTTTTGTCTAAATAATTTAAAATAAATTTATTCTTCAAATCATATAAAGAATTACATGACTATTTTCATGCTTTTGTTTTGTATTGTTTTTTGTGGGACCAGAGTTCAAACTCATGACCTTGCACTTGCCATGCAGGCACTTGTGCCATGGAGCTGTCTTCCCATCCCCTATTTTTATGTTGATAAAGAGGTGTGTTTAGCATTTGTAGCTCTTAAATACTTTTTAATGGAAGCCCAGTACCTTCATCTACATCTGGGACCGTTAAGTTTCCTTCACTGAATATCTGAAGCTAGACTATATTTCTTTGAGTGGTTACAATTAAGCCCAAGCTTTCTTTTCTTGATTTAAATTTTACTTATTTTTTGTCATATTGCTAAGGTAACAAATTCTGGGGTTAGTATCTCAACAGCACACAAGTACATTTCTTAAAGAAAAATACTCTGAATTTGAGAGTACCAAAGCCAAACAAAGCAAGTTTCTTGGGTGAGCTGGGGGAATACTTGTGCAATCACCCAAGAGAACCAAGAGGTGTATCTCTCCCGGAGCCTCAGGTGCAGGGAGGTGGCAGCGCTGGGCACACAGACGTTATGTGAACAACAGGTAGATGCTGACTGGATTCCCCACACACTTGCTCCAAAGGAAGCAGGTGGCAGGAAGGAATGGCAGATGCAAGCCCCTGGCCCCGGCCCCATGCACTTGGGAGGCAAGTTCTTCTTGGCATCCTCCCAAATAGCCAATGGTTAAGACATGACTTGGCTGAGTATCTGGGATGTGGGACCAACCAAGGCCAAAGCACAGGGTGGAGAGACACAGGGAGTGCCCAGGAAATGGCAGCAGTCTGCCTTGCCCAAGTATATGATGTCTGCAGGCACATGGCTGCTATCAAGCTGGGCTTGTATCCTAGATCCACCACTTTCCCACTGGTGTGGTCATGAGTTAGCCTGTAAAGTGAAGATGATACTCATTTAGCATTAGAAGAGGTTACTGATTTAATGCACTTATTCCATTGAGCCCCTAAAGCTATCTTTGTTATTATAACCTGATAGAAATGTGAGCTGTCGCACAGTCCATGGAAGGTCAGAGATCTTATTGGATAGTCAGCTGTCTGACAAAGGGAGTTCCTGAGGGGAGGGAGGGAGGGGAGTGCATGTTCTGGACTGTGTTTTATGACCATTACTTGCACTACTGAGTGTAGTTGGTCTTGGAGCAGGAGGAGAGTGGAGTAGGATTGGAAACAGTTGGATACTTGGTATAAAAACGTGCCCACAGTGGCATGGTAGCTGGGGGCTGAGACATCAAGGACAGCACTCTGAGTCTGTGGCTGGGGTTTTCATCTCTGGATCACAAGTAAATTAGGTTTTTCTCTATTCCTTCCACGTTGAAAGCCAATGATTCTTTCAGTAGCTCTGCTTCAAAGGCAAGCTCTGGCCATCATGAAGTCTGGAGTTCTCTCAGCAGCTCTATAAAGCCTCACACCCCTGGCAACTAAGTCAGAACATCAGGTGAGTGCTGGGAAGTGGTGAGTTTTGAGCTCCTCAGAGGATTCTACTGTGCAGCCATGTCTGGGCAGGAGACTAGAGACTTTGGTTTTACCTCAAGAATCTACATCAGACCACGACAACTGTCACTGGCATCTACCCATAGCCATTACCCCTTTGTCCTGCTAAACAAACTCCAGGTGGACACAGGTTGAGGCAGCAAAATGCTCAGAAACAGTAGACTCTTCTCCCAAGATCCAGAGGGTGAAACCTGATTACTGCTGTTAGTTTGGATCTGGACTGCCACACAGAGGCCCACTTGTTAACGGCCTGATTCCTGGCCATAGTGATATTGGGACAGTGGTGATGCACTCATGGCAAGTGTACCACAGCAGCTGTTTGTCATCACTGAAAGCTCGAAAAGGTTTCCCATCACTGCTGTAGAAGCCATGGCCAATTGGGAGATGTAATACCAGGGTCAGGGGATATTGGGACTTTGGCTTCTTCCTGTCCACTATGAGGTGAACCAAGTCTCTTCTACCAAGTGCTCCCCCCACAATGCTGCAGGAGACCCAAGGCAATGATGCTGTTGGGTGCTGTGGGGACCAGCAGGGCTTTCTAGGATCTTACTGTTCCCTTAAACTAAGTGGTCAGAATGATTAGTGAATGGTGACAACTGACATTTATTTTAAGTAAAAGCAAGAAGAGAGAGAAAAGACATGCTCAAGTAAAAAAAAAAAAAAAGGTATTTTAAGGAAAAGGTGCAGATATGTCCTGCAAGTAGAACGGCCACTGTAAGAGCAGGGAGAAGTGGCCATGAAGTACATCACCACCATCTTTTAGTATATGTGCTGCCGAAGCGAGCACACCACCATCTTTTTAATAGCTTTCTTTTAGTATTATTTCCAGGTGGTGTCACTGGATTACTAGAAAGTTGGATCAGGTGCCAGGTTCAGCATGTTCTCAAGTCAGAAGATGGTGAGGGGAAGTGCAGGGCCCAGCTGGGTCCCATGTCAGGCTTGGGCACTGCTACATGGAGCCCGTGACTCTTCATTTAGTAGGATGTGCCTTTTTTTTTTTTTTTTTTTTGTCTTTTTTGAGACAGGGTCTCATTATGTAGTTCAGGCTGGCCTTGAGCTCACTTTTGTAGCCCAGGCTGGTCTCGAACTCACACTGATCCTTCTGCCTCAGCCTCCCAAGTGCTGGGATTACAGGTGTGAGCCACCATGCCCGGCTAAGGATGTGCCTTTTATCTGAAAACTTAGCTCATTGGTTTTACATCATAGTTTATATCACACATCCCTCATATCTGTAGTCTGTCTTGATTTAACTATTAGATATATTCTTGAAAAACACAAGCTAAATAAGCACTTTATTAATGCTCTCCTGGTAGTGATTTCTATGGCTGTAATAGAGGCATGAAAAAATTCTGGCATGGAATAAAAATCAACTTAGAATTCTGATATTCATTTCAGAACATCCTGCTTTTTCCAGTATGGAATTTCAGTGCTTTAATTATATCTATCATATCATCCCTATGAAGAATTCATCAAATTGATACCCTACACAGTCTTTGCATACAGATTTAAAATACATTAAAATGAAACTTGGTGTACTTTTACAAAGCAATGAAAATCACTTCATGGACCAGGACAGACACAAGACCGTGGAATTGGACAAAGCCGTATCAGCTGTAAAAAGCCACAGGGAAAGGCTATTCTTAAAGAGGCTCAGCTCTCACCTAGACACACTGAATGTTATTTTGCCTTAGTGTTTTGTTGCTACCGCATCACCCCAACCAGGTGCACCAGAGAGCTTAAGCTGTTTAATTAGTGGCTAACTACAAAGAAAGCTAACTATTGTTTCATTGGAGGAGAGCAGAGTCTAGATGTTAGGAAATGCGTTGATACAAGTCCATGAATCACTCCATCCTAAACACCTGTTTCAGTGCTTCTGACGAAGAGTCCAACTAAGACAATGAGAGCCCTACTAATTGTTGAAATCACTCACTCAGGAGACATTACTGAGTATATCTTTATTCCTTGGAAGTTTTTGGCTGGAAATAACAAAATATTCCATGATAAGTTTAAGGACCAAGAACATTTATTATTTTGTTTAATCATAAGCTTGGAAGTGGACTATTTCAGGTGGTCCTGAAGCACAAGGCCCAACATGTGTCAGTCACACATGCCCACAGTGTCACAGTTACACCAGGACTTAGCATGTCCCAAGGGAAGTGAGGCAGAGTGTCAAGGGGCAGGAAACAAAGAAACATACAGACCTCATGACAATTCTGGAGCCCTAGCCCAGACTGCATCTGACAATAAGGGGCCAGAGAGTGGAGCGGAGGATGTGTGAGAAAAGCACTTTTGGAAAAAGGAAGGGGGAGTCATCAGAGGGAGAGAGATGTGTCTCAAACCAAGTGCGCCCACCAAAGACAGCAATGCTATGGCAGCAACATAGGGGGCTGCTGGGATAAGCCTGTGTGCTCAGAGTCCCTGGGGGAAGAGGTACATAGGGTTTGCCCTGGAATGCATTTGAAGGGCTAGTGGAAGCCAGAGTGACCCTGGGAGGTTTAGGTGCAGGGGAGGAAGCAGGGGTAACTAGAGGTCACATCAGCAAGAAATCCCAAGAATCCAGGAAAGACCCAAATGTGTACATAAGCCAGCAGAGCGAGCTCGAGGCTACTCAAATCCAGGAAGGAGCATTCCATTTCTCTCTTCTCTTCCCTGTCTCTATCCACTTGGATCCATAACGTATCTTAAACAGCCTCTAGGGCATTGGTGCCAAACCGATGGCACACATGCTGCAGCTGGCTGTTATCTTTGCAAACTGTAAAACATTCACCTTTGCTGCTCTAAGGGACAGAGGAGGGCAAACCTCTAGACCATAAGGGGAAGACTAGATTTCAAGTGAAGTTTGACACATTTGTGTATGTCCTGCACTGAATGTAATTTGGAATGAAGCTGTCACTGACACAGTTACTATCAGATCATCAGATATCTAGGAATGGGGAGAGAATTCAAGGGTTCTACCTAACTTTCCATCAGTGGAGATAAGAAAAATGGCATTGGGTAAACTTTAAGATGACTAAGAGGCTGAAGCAGGTGCATTTATCACATCTCACAAGTTGTTAGTTCAAGTACTAGTTATAGTTTTATAGGACACAGAATGGGGTCCAGGGGCAGTACTCGCTATGATAATTTATTTTGAGTCAGCAGAAAACGTTTTGACCCTGAAGAAGACAATATTTTATATCAGGTCCGGAAGCTAAATCAACTAATCATTTATTGTCTGTCACCTGTGAAATCCTATTGAATACTTTGAAGGATGCTTGCATTCCATTAGTTCAGGTATCATTTCTCACAAAGCACATAGTGTGTGCTCAATTTTTTTTCTATTTAATTATTCTTTACAAGATACTTAGCACTAAAGGATGTGGCATTTTTCCAATGTTGACAACAACACTTAAACTAAAAAATCCCTATATTTATATATTGTGGTGCGAAGCTGAGTGGGGAGTGATTATAGTCTCACTTGTATTTAACACTGTAAAGTGTTGCTGAATGTTCTGAGAGAACAAAATTAAAGCTGGAATAAAAGGGGTGGGGTTCTTTTCAACATTTAACTATGATTACAAAAAAAAAAAAGACTAGCTAGGGGCAATCTAGACTCGCTTTGCCACTCACTCGTCCCCCACCCCCAGGTCCTCTCCTGTGAACACAGTCCCCACCTCAGGAGTTGCAAAGCCTCCCTAAGAGCCTGCGAACGCACTTCATAAATCCTGAAGCGCTGCCCAGATGCCAGGACCTACTCATAGCCACATGCATGGCGCTTCCCAGGTACTCCTCCTGTCTTCATGAAAGCTCGGGACAGAATTAGTTACCGCTACGTACAAGCCTCCACATGCTGCGCGAGGACACCGAGAGGTTAAACAATTGGCTCCAAGAAACACAGAGCCACAAGTGGAAGCAGTAAATCCTGATTTTTACCCCAACCAATACAGCTGCTGTCCTGCCTACTGTAACTTAATAGCGGCACAGGGATCTCATAGGAGCTCAGCAAATGTGGTCCGACCAGTTGCTGCTTTAACCGGAGACGCCTCCCCAGACTTCCCCGGCCTCTGCCCTGCAGCCTCGCACGCCAGTACCTGCTATCGCCCCGCCTTGGCCCGCTACGCATGCGCGGGGCGCAGGCCCAGTAGCAGAGCAGCGCCTTGAGGACTGCCCCGCCTACCTTCTCCCTCGCCGCCAAAGTAGGAGAGGTGGAGGGTGGGCTGAACTCCGCCAGGGTTTCTGTCTCCAGCGTTGTCACAGGTACTTTGGGTCAGGTCTGAAGTCCCCTTCCCTGTGGCCGCTCCAAACTCATTCTCTGGTCCTCTGCCTGTCCAGCAGCGGCCCCGGACTGCAGGTGGGTGACCAGGCGGCAGGTGGCTTGTGTACGGTTACCATGGAGACGTAGGCCAGCCGGGCGGAGCGGGAGCTCAGGAGGGCGGGCGGAGTGAGGATGCTGCAGCCAGTCGGCCCCGACCTGGACCCGCGGACCAGTGGGCTTTGCCGGGAGTATAGGAGCCGCTGTCTGCGCGGGAGTTGAGGCGCCCCCGGGGTTTCTTGGGGACCCCCTCCTGCATCCTTCCGCCTCTTCGTCTTGAATCAAGCGAGGTTTGGGACGCAGAGGTCGGGTGCAGCTACCTATTTCTATGCACTGAACTACTGTTTAGCTGCCTAGTACTTAATACAACCTCAGTAACATTTGTTGAGTGAGAGGGTGGTAGCCGAGGGGCTTTGTCTAGGCAGGCAGGCAGCATAGCCAAAGTCACGCAGGCTGTTGCTGGGCTCTTCTAGGCAACAGATAGCGTCTCAGTAAATAAAGTTTACGTGTTACATTATGTGCCATCCAGTAAAATACGTGTATATGTACAAAATGCCTTTGGCGATCTATTCCCACAATCTCACAGTAGGCCTTCCACCCCACCTCCACTTAGAATTCTTTTAACTTGGTAGAAAAGCTAGCCCCGGCCTTTGTATTCTATTTTGTGAACTTATAAGATATTTGGCCTGGTCATGTTCAATAAAATACTTAATAAAAGTTCTCTATTTTCACAAAGTACCCCAATTTAGAGTGCAAAACTAATGAAATGAATATAACACTGAACAAATATTTTCTTTTTTGCAGTTACCTTTCTTTTTGAAATGAAGTTTCATTCATTGGTGAAGTTTTTTCTGTATTCCTTTATTAAATTAGCACTTGGACAGTAATCTGTTATTGTTTTCTAATGATCTGGCACTATGCTAAAGCTCTTTAGATGGATCATTTTACTTAACTCTCAAAATAACCCACAGCTGATTATTACTTTCAATATTTCAGAAGAGAAAACAGGTTTAGAGTTTTAGTGTGGGCCTTTCCCACAGAGACTGTACTGCCCAGGCAATGTTGGATCCTCACAGCATCTGTGCTCTTTAGGATGGCCCCATTGAAAGCTCATATTCACAAAAAGTAATTCGAAATGCTGGAAAGGGGATGAGTATTTAATTTGAAGGGAGAAGTATGAAGCTGGCCAGCCTGTCCCGTTTCTTCCACCCCAAAGCACTTTTGCTCTGGTGAGCATTAGCAGCAAAGGTAAAAACAGTTTTTTTTTTTTTTTTATAATTATGTGTGAAATTCTATAAGTGATGATGCTGGCTTTACCTGAAACCAGTGAGAAGCGCTTCACTTAAAAAAAAAAAAAAGTGTTCAGTGTCCTCCTACTGCTGATGTCCCTCTGCTAGAGTCCTGTATGCACCACTGACTCAGGACAAAACTCATCCTCTCACCCCTTTCATGCTCTGCTTCTCTTCCTGCTCATTTTAAAAGGTGCTCTTACATGCTATGCTGGCCTTGCCTGTGGGGTGCACTGAGACAGGGGTTGAGACTAGCGGTGGTGGCATGTACCTGTAATGCCAGCACTTGGAAGGCTGAAGTAGGAGGATTGTTGCAAGTTAGAGACCAGCCTGGGCTACAAAATGAGCTCAAGGCCAGCCTGTCTCACAAGACATAAATAAATAAGTAAGTAAGTAAGTAAGTAAGTAGTTCTCTTGTGCTCTCTCCACTCTCTCTAGGTCTGCATCCCCAGTGTCACCCCGGCCCCTTCCTGTCTTCCACAGCGCAAATTCTGTTAGTTTCTTGTTTCGCAGTGTGCCCCATCTGCTCTTTTCTCTCTTCTCATTCCTATACTCTGTTCACCGCTGTCCTGTAGGCTTCCCACACTTTGTCCACTCAGAACAGCATGAGTCAAGTCCTACTCCTTGCTAGGCAACTTGAAATACAGTCAAAAAGTGGAAAGGAGGGTTAAATTAGAGCTCATATTACCATGTGGCATCCCAAATCAGTGCATTTTAAATAAAGTCCAATAGGCTTTTGTAATCTTCAGTGACAAGTATCTCCAATTAAAGAAGCCATGCAGCTCTCACCTGGAAATGCCTTAGCTCAAGTCTGTCTTTGGAACTGGAGTTGAGCAATTGTGCAAGTAGTGGTCTTCATCTGAACCTCCTGTGGAAGACCCTGGTGGGGCAACGCTAGATGCATGAGCACTTCTGACACAGTGGGAAGACAGAGAGATAGAGGCCAGCAGAGGATCTTGTGGAATTCAGATGACGGATGCTAATCTAAGGTTACAGGGTGGGAGAGGAAAGGTTCCTTGAACAAGCGACCTCTTAGAGTTGAGTTAGGTGAGTGATTGTGTAAGAACTGCCCAATTTTGCCTCTTTTAATCTTTCTGCCTGGGGGCGGGTCCAGCACTGCTTGTGATACTGGGGATCAAAACCCACTCCCTGCATTTGCCTAAGCAGGTACTTAGTCTTCTGAGCTATCTCACTGGCCTGGAAGATCATATTTCACTTTTTTCAACCTAGGCCCTATGCATTGCACTACATTCTCCTTCCTCCCTCTCTCTTCGCTCTCTCAGTCTCTCTTCTCCTTCCTTTACTTCTGCCTCAATATCCCAGAATTCTGGAGTTTCAGGCATGCACAACCATACCTGGCTTGTACCTGCTATTTCAATTTGTTTGTTAGCTTTTATTATGCACTTAAAGCATACATGTAAGTGTATATGTAATACTCAAAAGGTTTTGTATATTTAAAAATAAATTATATGAAATATTTTAAAATGAAAAGCCAATAATGTCAGGAGTATTAGAAATAAAATGTACTAGGTCTGCCCTTATTTTTTAAATCTGTGTTCAAGTACACAATTCTAAAAACTTTAACTTGCTTAAGCACAAAATCTTGTATTAATAATTCCTTACTTACTATTGCTTACCCAGTAACTTTTCTCTATTTAATGCAGCACCTGGCCTTTTCATATGAAAAGAATGACATATTGTTTGTGGTTTTCTTCCAGATCTTTTCTTTGGAAACTCTTGGGATGGTATTTTTTAGGTTAAAAGTTTTTTAAAGAAATAAATACCTAATGCCTTATGGTAATTTGAATTAAACTTTAAAAAATCTGAATGATTTTATGGACACTAGATCTTTTGTAAAAGGGAAGAGGACCAAGAAATGTAGGGAAGGAAAGAGAAGGGGATGAAAAAGGGAATGTGTCAGTACATATGCTACCCCCTCCTCACAAGGGGTATAATCATCATGTACCATAAGCATGTAATAATAAAAAAATTGAATAAAAATCAGGACTATTTTAAAGCCAGATTGGTCTTCATTTATACACCAACATTTGAGAAGGACATGCATTCTTGTGGCCTTTGTCCATAACTTTAACTGTGAGCAAAATGACTGGGAAAGGAATATTTTATATTGATATTTAATATGTATTCATCTAGGACACTATTCCAAACAGAAGGTGATTTGAATGAATTTATTGGCCCCATCTATCTAAAATTTATTGGAAGTAAAGGATACTTTAATTTCAAACTTTAAGCAATCCCTTAATGTTATCCTGTATGTTGAATATGAGATAGAAGCTGAAGTGTAGCTCGATGGGCGAGTACTTACCTACCACACATGAGACCCTGGTTTGACCCTTAGTACTACCCCCCACCTAGAAGGGAGAAGATTCTCTCTTCCTTTATCTTGGGTTTCTTTTTTGTGTGTCTTTTCCTCAATAACACTTAGGCACAACTGTTCAGCCCATATTTTGAGAGCTATTCTTTCATCTTTATCCTGTGTGTGTGTGTGTGTGTGTGTGTGTGTGTGTGTGTGTATGTGTATGTATATATATATATATATATATATATATATATATATATATATATATATTATTGGAGATCGAATTCATGACTTTGCAGTTGCCAGGCATTGCCCCTGGTCTCTGTTTAGATTTTTAACTAAAAATTGTTTATGGTTTCTTTTCAAGCTTCATATAAAAGATATAGAGAATATTTTAACATATGGAAAGGCTTAGGCACTTCTTTCTAAAACACTGGATTGCAACAGTTGATATTTATTGCACTATATGTTTGCAGGGTGCCTGAAAACCATTTTATTTTGAAAAAGATGCTGTCTTCAAATGATAAGAAGTTAGAAAAAATGGATCCATTTTATCGACCTTCAGTGTCCAAGCAGAAGACCAGTGCAGAAATCATAAGTGAAGCACGAAATGCATTAAGAACAGTTAGAACCCAAAGACCATTTACACCCCAAGAAGACCAAAGGAAGCTATTTGGACCTGCATCATCAAGAGCACCAGAAAATAGGCCTCCTTCCTCCTTCAGGTATATGACATTTTAATTTCTGGTATACTAAGGCCCCAGATTGTTTTCCTTTAATTCTGCTCTATTTAATTGTCCTTCCTCTGATCCCTGGAAATTATTGATATTTTTATTGTCTCTATAGTTTTGCCTTTTCTAGAATGTCATATAACAGGAATCATACAGTAGTAGTGTAGGAACCAACCTACTCTGGTACGGTGTTTGATCAGGTGTGGCTTGTAGGAAACCAGCCTATTTAGGTCAGGTCCCTGTTCAGGCACCACTTGTAGGGAACAAACCTGCTAGTTTGTCCCCTGACCCAAAGGGGAAAAAACAGTCAGACAGAGTTAGTTTAGACTGCAGCAGTCACAGGGCTCTTGCCTCTAGTGGATGAAGAGCCCTGATTATCTGGCTCACCTTGCTTATAGTCACTCAGACGAGGATAAGCAATTAGAGTAGCAGAAAATTCATCTGCTTCCTATTATCTGAAGTATATGGCCCGGTAAACAACTGGCTCTCAGCTGTGTTGACTTGTCCCTGGAAGCTGCAAAGTACCATCCTTCCTGTATATTGCCAAAGGAAGACAGTCTGCTGTTTTTCTCCTTTATGAATTAGGTCTCAATTCTTACCATCTGGTCTCCTACAATGTAGTCTTTTCAAACTGTCTTCCTTCACTTAGTTTTTTTTTTTTTCTTTTTCTTTCTCTCTCTCTGTCTCTCTCTTTTTGAGACAGGGTCTCTTTATGCAGTTCAGGTTGCCATTGAGCTCACTTTTGTAGCCCAAACTGGTCTTGAACTCACACTGATCCTCCTGCCTCAACCTCCCAAGTGCTGGGATTACAGGCTTGTGCCACCATGCCCGGCCTTCACTTAGTATTGTGCATGTGAGTTTCCTTTATGATTTTTCATGAATTGAGAGTTCATATCCTCTTGGTGCTTAATGATATTCCATTGTCTGGACATATCACAGTTTACTCATTCACTTAAGGACATTTCAGTTCTTTCCAAGCTTTGGAAACTACAAATGAGGCTGCTGTCAACATTAATGTAAGGATTTTTATGTGGGCATAAGTTTTCAGCTCCTTCAGGTAAATAATAAGACAGTTACTGGATTGTGTGGTAAGAGTGCCTTTACTTCTGTAAAAAAAAAAACCACTGAAATGTCCTCAAAAGTAGTTAAACCATTTCATACTTCCACTAGCATGGGTAAGAGTTCCTATTCCTCTCTATCACCTCACCAACATTTGGTGGTCTCAGTAGTTTGAAATTTGGCCATGCTAAGAGGCATATAGTGGTACCTCATCTCTTAATTTTAATCTTTTCTTCATCTGTATGTCTTCATTAGTCTGGCATTTGTTCAGGTCTATGACCCAGTTTTTATTTGAGTTTGTGTCCTTATTGTTAGATTGATTGATTATTTATTTATTTGGTATAGGGACTCACTGTACAGCTCAGACTTATAGAGATCCCCCGTTTCAGCTTCCTCAGTGCTGGGATTACAGGCGCCACACCCAGTTTCAGTGGCATCTAGGAATCAAACCCGGGTCCTTGCACTTGCCAGGCAGGTACTTAAACCACCAACCTATTTCCCTGGCCCGTGTCCTTACTGTTGAAATATATTGTTGCTTTTGTTATTGTCAGTGTTTGGGATTTATTTTTTGAGTCAGGATCTCTTTCTCTGTGTATTCTAGGCTGGCCTCAAACTCACAATCTTCCTGTCTCAGTCTTCCAAGTGCTGAAATTACAGGCATAGGCTCCGCATCTTGCTTATTATTGAATTTTAATAATTCTGTGAGCATTTTGGACAACCATATTTTATGTACTGTATGTCTTTTGCAAATGTTTTCTACCAGTCTGTGGTTTTTCTTCTTGCTCTCTTGACAGGTTCTATTGCAGAACAGACATTTTTAATTTTAATTAAAGTATTTCTTTCATGGATCATGACTTTGATGTTGTGTAAGAGTCATTATTTTACTCACAGTAATCTAGACTTCTCCTGTTATCCTGTACAAGGTTTAGTTAATTTTTGTGACAGGTGTAATGTCTGTGTCTAGCTTCTCCTTTTGCATGTAGATGCTCATTTGTGTAGCACCATCTGTCAAAGGCTATCTTTCTGCAGTGCACAAAGTCCCTGAGCAACTTAACAATTTTGTATTTTACAAGCATGTGAAAGTGATATGTATGCCACAGAACTGGGACTTTAAAGTTTGATCTTTTCCTGGCATAGCCATATGCCATAGGATACTTTCTTATGATGTGGCCAAAATGACAAGCTGTAACTTCCAGTCAGCACCATCATAGTGAGGGTAAACAACCTGTACCCTACAGCATGTAGTACTGGTATATTAAGTGCAACTTTGGCTACAAAATTTTCATCTTGCGCTGTCACCCCACTGTAAGTTAAGGAAGTTTGTATTGTCTTTGTTCTTTTGTCAAAGATAAATTGCCTGAATTTATGTGGTTCTGTTTCTGGGCTTGCCATTCTGTTCCATTGGTCTATTTGTTCTTTCGCCAGTACCACATTGGCATGATTATGGTACTTTTATAGCATGTTTTTTTTTTTTTTTTGGTGGGGGGGACCAGGGTTTGAACTCACGACCTTGCACTTGCCCAGCAGGCACTTGTGCCTTGGAGCTATCTCCCCAGCCCTATAGCATGTTTTTGAAGTCTGGTATTGTCAGTCCTCTAAACTTGTTCTTTCCTTTCAATGCTGTGCTGACTATTCTGGGTCTTTTGCCTCTCCACATTAACTTTATAATTAGTTTATTGATATCTACAAAATTATGTGGGATTTTTATTAAGATTACCTTAAACTTTAGATTGAGTTGGGACTGACTGACACTTTGACAATTTGAGTCTTCATAGCCATGAAAGTAGAATGCCTCCCTGATTTTTTAGTTCTTTGATTTCTTTCTCATTTCTTATCACTCTTTCATACAGATGTTGTACATATTTTGTTAGACTTGTATTTCATTGAAGGGGATGCTAATTTATGTGGTTTTATCTTATCCTTTCAGTTTCAACTTGTCCATTTTTGATATACAGAGAAGCAACTGACTTCTTTGTGTTAAGCTTGCATCTTGTAACCCTGCTGTAGTCATTTATGTTAGGAGTTATCAGTCAGTTCCTTAGGATTTTCTACATAGATGATCACATTAGCTGCAAACAAAGTTTTGTTTTATTCCCATTCCATATGTCATTTACTCCCTTTAGTTGTCTTATTGCACTACGGAGGACTTCCAGTATGACGTTATAAAGCTGTGGTGAAAGGGGATGTTCTTGTCTTGTTCCTGATCTTAGTTAGAAGCTTCAAGTTTTTCATCATGATGCATGATGTTGTCTGTATGGTGTGTTTAGATATTCCTTATTGAACTGAAGAAATTTCCTTCTAATCCTAGTTCACTGAGAGTTTTTATGGTGCTTTTACCAAGTGCTCTTTCTGCATCTATTAATATAATATGATTTTCTTCTTTACAATGATAGTGTGATAGATTATGTTAACTGATTTGAAGATATTTGTTTTTCTCTTTTTTTTTTTTTTTTTTTTTTGTTGGTATTTTAGGGAAGTGTCTACAGGGTGTTCAGGTTCTCACTACTAGATTGGATTTGTAGTAATCTGCCTGTTTACAACCTCCCAAGATCTGGGATTACAGGTGCAGGCCACCACACCCAGACTCAATTGTGGTCTCAGTGTGTCCCCCCCACCCCCACCCCACCACACGGGGATTGAATCCATGGCCCCTGCACCTGCTTGTAGGTGCTTTAATCCACTGAGCAATTTGGCCAGCCCAAGATATTTGTTCTTCAAGTTTGCGTTTTTTTCTAAATTTCTAAAGATAATTTTAAACATTGGGTCCAGGAACTTACTTTGGAATAAAATGGGGTAGTGCTGAATGTCATACCAAGTTTATAAAGTGATATAAACTTTAAAATAATCATTCATATTTTTTCTCATTATTTGGTATTTTAAAAATCTTTCCCAAAGTAATAAAAGTCTTATTAATAAAATACACTAAATCTGCAGTATATTTTAACTTTTGTTAATTTCCTACTATCTTGTGAAATTCTGTATCATTGTTTTTGTCTTTAAAATTAAAAAAATCTAAAAAAATGTTTTTTCAGTACTGTAACATTTTAAATTGGATGCTGTTTTCTCAAGGCTTATAAGTTAGATGCTTTTACTTGTGTTTCAGTAACAGCTAGCTAACATATGCTAGAAATAAAAGAATTAATTCTTCACAAACTGTAACTCTGTGCTCTCTTCTGTCAGCCTCCACGCATCCAGCTTTGAGTCACCTGACTGCAGGCCCATCTCTGGCACTCGTCTCAGCCCACTCGAGCTGGTGAGTCCTTTACCTTCTGTTGCCACAGCTCTGTGGCCCAGATGCTTGGAGTCAGCACTTCTGTGTGCTATGGAAATCATCATGTGAGCCTAACTGTGCAGCTAATGTACTAGTAAAGCAGATTCCTTAATAGGTTTTGAATATCATAGTTCATATAGCAGTGAAACATTTCCATATTTTGCCTGTAGTGTGGTAAAGAACACTTTTTAAAATATAGTAATTTGGTAAATAAAATATTTTACTATATTTCTACTTTTTAAAAAATAGATATGCAGGGATGGGGCCCAGCAGGATGGCTCAGTGGTCTAAAGCACCTGTTTAGGAAAGCTTAGGCGGCTGCAGGGACCGCTGTTCCATCCCTGGCACCACATGCTACGCCAGCCCTGCCCTCAGGGCAGGCTGAGCCGGCCATAAAATAAATAAACAAACAAACAAAAGTTCTGAAACAAGAAAAAAAAATTTAAAAAAAAGAAAAGATACACAGGGAGATAGCTCATGGCACAAGTGCCTGCCTGGCAAGTGCAAGGTCGAACCCCAGTCCCACAAAAAAAACAAAAAAAAAACAAAAAAAAAACAAACAAACCAAAAAAAACATTATTTTCTTTTTAACAGTTATATATAAAACTTATATTTATAATTTTTGATATATCTCTATATATGCATGTACATATGGCAAACAGATTTGTTACAAAGAACAACATCAAATATATTCACATAAGATACTAGAACCATGAGCTAAGATTATAGTACTTTATAAAAACACAATTCTTGTCAAAAAAAAGAGCTTTTGGAGATTAAAAATAGGATAGAAATAAAAATAACTCAATGAAGGGATTAGAATATAAAGTTTCTTTCCAAACAAGATGTACAACAGAAAAACTGAAGAGTTGCTCTTATACTGGAATAGTAAATTCTGGAAAAGCAAACAGATTGATGGTGTCCTGGTCTCTTATTCCTCCTTATTCTGTTCCAGTCACCTTGTTTGGGTGCAGTCGTTTGGTACTTACATCCAGATTTCTAAATACTGCATTGCTTTGTTGCCCTCTGACTTACGAGCTTCAGGAATTCTCCCACGTGAGGATGATGATGACTCAACCCTTGTTTCTCCTGTCACAGCCTTTTCTGTCTCTGCTGGTGCTCCCAATATGGATATAACATAACTTTGGTTGCATCAGTTTTCTTGAACTGCACTTATGCACATGTTTATACCTGAGTCCTTAGTGATGTCCGATGATGATAACTTTGCTGTTATCTCTGGTGTTAACAGTTGACTTGCATTTTCAATTTTGCATTGTTACTATTTCAACCCTAGACTCTTGCCTGCAAATCTGAATTTCTTTTGCATGTTCAGGAGCAAGAGGTGCTCACTCACTTGGCTCAGCTCCCTGGGGAGCTCTCTGGATGTCCTGCCCATGCCTCTCCTCAGGTACCAGCTGTCAGGCTCTCTCCCAGCATTCCTCATCCGTATCCCCTGGGAGCCTCTCCTCAGTGTGAGCTTTTCCCTGTTTACTGTATCTTTTTCTCTTTCTTGACCCTGACATTGGTAAAGCATTCCCCTTCACAGCTTCCTGAAAAAGGCTGTATGGAAAGTAAATTATTTGAGATGCTTGCCTCCCTTCTGTCCTCTCTAGAAGTGTGTAGGGATTTTCCTGAAATTTCATGGTAATGGGCCTTTTGTAGCAGAATATTGGAGTGCTCTTTCAAGGTAGCATTTGTGCCTTTTAGCCCTAGGAAGTGTTCTTCAATTATTTTGATCATATCTCCCTCACTTGTAAAACAATTTCTATTAACATAAATTAATTACACCTACCAATTGGGTTGTATGTAGTGCTTTCATACATGCGTACAGTGTATACTAAGCCAATCTGTTTGCTTTTCCAGAATTTACTATTCCAGCTTTGGAGCAACTCTTTAGTTTTTCTGTCATACATCTTGTTTTGTAAGAAACTTTATGTTCTAATCCTTTTATTGAGTTATTTTCATTTCTATCCTATTTTTAATTTCCAAAAGCTCTTTTTCTCTCTCAAGAATTGTGTTTTTATAAAGTACTAGGGTTTTGTCTCATGGTTCCAGCATCTCATCTGGATGTGTTAGTGATGGTTTCAATTTGGGGGAGTTAGATGGAGTTTGGGACCAGATCTAGCTGCATTGCCCAGGAAAGCCTTGTGCTCTTGATCCCCTCCTGCTTCTACTGCGGTGAGATGACCAGGCCTGGCTAAGTCGTTCTAGCTCAGCCTTCGGCTCCCTTTACCTTCCCTGTTGTATTTCTATGCTTATTTTGGCCTCTGTTTCTCATGCTAGAGGCTTTCCCTGCTGCCTCTTGCTGCTCGTTGCCATGTAGTTGGGTTAGTTAATTTATAGGTTATACTCACCCACATCTGTGGGTAAGGGGATCTGGCTGAGCTGTGTTCTTGCTGCCACCTCCAGTGGCACATCTTTAGGGACTCCCTCGTGGACTACTCAGATTCCCTAAAGAAGAGATGTCTCCCATGCAATGTCCTCGAAGACAAAATCTGGTTGCTGGCTTCCAGAGCCAGGAGGGAAGAAGGCAGGAGTGCCCAACATCAATATGTAAATAATCAATAGCCATACTTATAATAAGTGTCCTGCCAAGTATAGAGACACCTGTTGCTGGGAGCCCTTACTTATGGTGCCATTTAGGCCTGGTCTGTTTTACCTTAGCTCAATAATACATTTTCCCCCTTCTCTTGGGTTCAGGGCCTAACTGCTCAAAGTTAGAAAGGAAGAAATTATCAGGAACTTCAGCCAGTTTTCCCTATTCTGGTCACCCTCCTTGTAGGCCTCTGCTGCCAGAAGTGATATGAACTTTTAGACTTCCATGGAGATGGAATGTTAGTCAGCCTTCTCAGCATTTATTACTGTGCATGTGTGTGCCTTCGAGTGGGTGTTTAGTTTTGATGAGCTGTTGGACAGTAGCTTGCAGACATGATAATGACTTCCCCATAATAATTCAGGAGTCTGCATCTCATGTGAGCAGACAGTCTTCTGTAATTCCACAACACCATCATCACAGAAAACCAGCATCACTCAGTAACAGCAGTAATGTGGGGTCCAGTTGTCTCAAAATGTATTTTATTTTTAAAAATATTTGCGCTGGACATGGTGATGTACTTATAATTCCAGCACTCAGCAGGAGGATCACTGAGTTCAAGACCAGCCTGAGCGACAAAGTGAGCTCACAGCCAGCCTGAACTATATAGTGAGATCCTGCCGCAAAAATAAAATAAAATAAAATAAAATATTTAATGCCTCTGTTTTATACTTGTTCTTCTTTTTTTTTTTTTTTTTTATTGTGGCTGGCTCAGCCTGCCCTGGGGGTGGGGCTGGCACAGCATGTGGTGCCTGGGATTGAACTGCAGTCGCTGTGGTTGCCTAAGCTTTCCTAAGCAGGCCCTTTAGACTGCTGAACCATCTCACCAGCCCCTATACTTGTTCTTATACTGAAGATGAAAAAATAAATCCCAAAGTATTGAATATAAGCTGATATGCAATCAATAATTTGCTCCCAATTTTTGAAACATGGCTTCGTGTATCTGTTGCCTTTAGAACTACTCAAAGTCTTAAGCCAGTTAGGTGAATTATTACTGTAGATTTTGAAGAGCCACTCATTTTGGGACTATTCCTTTTTAAGTCTCTATAGCGTTCTCATGGCCTTACCAAAGTGGCATGGTTTTAAACTGCACGATAGGTATGAGGCTGGGACAGTACTGGCATTGCCTCTGTTTAAGGTAATGAATTTAATTTCTTCACTGCAGAGTGGATGTGTGCTATGTTCAAAATAAGAGTAGTGTAAGCAATTCATTCCTAATAAATCAACTGCTTTAGTGTAAAGTTCTTTTGTTATAGTAGACTACACAAGGGCTTTAAGTATATTTTATTTTAAACAACAGTGAAAAATTGAGGTCCCCAGTTAAAATATCCTGAAAATGGCCTCATACTACCTGCTTTTCCTCCTGCTTTCCCCTGTTTCACTTTCCTATTTTAGGGCACCTTTGACTCTGGAAGCCTCCTAATTGATAAAGGGAAGGAGGGATTACAGAAAGTTGGATTGTGGGGGTTGGGGGCAGACACCTGGGGAGAGGGAGGGAGGGATGGAAACACTAGGGAGAGAGGAGAGGGATGCCTGACCGGTAGGGACCCTTGCTGAAAGGGTCTGTGAGGTTTAACCAATCACTTTTCCCATCTAGGGCTCTTTCTCTAACGTCTTTCCCTTCTCATATTTCCTTAAGAAAGAGAGACCTAGAGCACAGCCCATTCCAGCTCCTGCTTGGCTAGATCAGCAGAGCTCTTCTCATGGGCATTTACCTTCTCTCTGTTTCGCCCCTTCCTGTCTGGCCAAAGCTTCCCCATACCCTCCAGCAGGCCATAGGCTACCCATGTTTGAGATTACTCAGGGCTTGTGTAAATAATGGAAAAGAAGTGCTTCTGGTTCCTGGCTGCTCAGGCCTTGGCTGCTTCTCTGCCTGGCACATGAGAACTCCTGTTAGCACCCATGAACTGGTAAGACGAGGGTTGCCCTGTGCTTTGTAGCTTTCTGTTAGCACTTAGGCAGGATTGCCGGGTACATTTTTTCTCTTCCTCAGCAGCTCCTTCCCAGCCCACAGCAGCCCTGAGACCTGGGGCAGTTCTGTGGTAGTTACTCTGTGGTAGTTACTTGGATCTTCATTCTGCTGCCGTGCTAGCCAGTATTCAAATTTGTATACACAACAACAACTCTTCTTTTACTTTGCATTGAATGAAGCCAGCAGAGATGTGACCATGTGAATGAGTAGGAGATTTCGTTGTTTCATATCATCATTTAAGCACCAAAATGTTTGTTCACACTTTTGATGCACAGAAAAGACAGATCTTGAGAGTACAACTCGATACACAAACTAAACACTCAGCAACAGGCATTTAAAAGAAAGCATAGATCTTACAGAAGCATCAGAGAGGTCATTTTGGAGTTAGGAAGGCCAACTTCCCAGCATTCCCTCCCCAGGACAAGTGCTATGCTGCCTTCCAGCAGCACTGATCAGTGTATTAATAAACTATTGTATGTGATCAAAGCTCTCATGTGTATTTGACAAGTGAGACAAAATTCAGCTTCTTTTAAAAAGAAGAGGTCTTAGAAACTCACCCATGTCTTGGGATTGGTGGCAACCCAGGGTCTGAAAAAGTAGAGTCAGAATGTCCAAGCAGAGGTTTTCTTTTGCCATTTTTGAAATGCACGATCATATACAGCAGTGAGTCTCAAGCCGTAGCTGACAGAGGCATCCAGAGTATTCATGGACAGAAATGACATAGAGCTGCTATTTTGCAAAGGTTAGGGGCATGGGAAATTTTTAAATATTTACTTCCAGGAGGACTTGTATTGCATGGTATTAATGTGTGTTCTGTTGCTTTGTGTGCTATATCAGGAATGACTTTCTGAAGGGAAGTCACTCCTTTCACAGAATAGTCAGAGACTTGAGAATAAACAGGGACCCTGGGTGGGACAGTTGAGCCTCACACATATGCATGTGCTCACACACACACACACACACACACACACACACACACACACACCACACACATATCTTTAGGTTGGGTGAGACCCTGACTTCTGTTAGGCACTTGAGGAGTCAGGGGTAGAATAAGAGCCATGGTGATAGAATGAGTCACGACCCGCTGGAGCTTTTATAGTTTCTATGAATTGCATCTTCCTTGACATGACTGTTTCATGAAAGGCGGTATGTCTTCAGTAGACACTATTTCATCAGCCACATGAAATGATAAAATCTGAATTTTCTAGTGTATTCACCACCATTCCTTTTGCTGGGACACATTATCTGACCATGGCAACTTAAAGGACATGTGTGTTTGTCTGTGATTTCAGAGGGTTCAGTCTGTGGCTGCCTGCCCCCCAGGCAGGACTGTTGTGACACACAGACCTGAAGCTCAGAACTGCGTAGGCCAGAGCAGCTGGGGAGCAGAGTGTGAGGAGGAGCATCAGGAAGGAAGGAGCCAGGGAACAGATAAGAGTTCCCACGGTCACAGCCACATGACCCACGCAGATACTCTGAGATCAGCCAGTCAGGCTGGCAGTCAAGTCCAGCTGTCTCACTCAGTGTCCCTGTTTGTTCTTATGTCCCTGATCAGTGTCCTGAAGGGAGGCAAGGTTCTCCTGTGAAGGCTGAAACTTACTTGCAGTACTCTCTGATGTCTAAAAGTATCTAAACTTCATTTTAAAAAACATTTTTACTAATTTTATTCATAAAAACCATTTTTCTGCATAAAGTAAAAGAATATTTTGTAGAACCCAGCATGAAATAAATTCCTGATTTGGTTAATACCATTCCCTTGAAAAATTAAAAATGCCTTGTGAGCATTACTTTACAGTTAATATGGTCCAGTGAGATACATGTTCAAATAGGATAAGTAATTTGTTAAAGGTCAATAGTAAAATGAAACTGAAATTTCATTATATAGTTACCAATTTGCAGTAGGAAAATAATGCATTTTGTCCAGGAGTGCTTATTGTACTTTATCTTGCCTACCAGAGATAATTTACTTATTCTCTTTTGGAGAAAAATTAGCTTTCCAGACCATATTTTCCCTTTAATAAGCCCTTTTACTTAGTACTGAAAACATTCATAACAATTTGGGTATCTATAGAAATAGCCTCCTGCTCTATCTGCATTTTTGTTTGGTAGACTTCTCAGTCTGTGCTGCAATTTCAAGGCACTGTGCAATACAGACCTTCTGAGATAAGAAACCTCTTAACCTTCAATGTTGAGGCTATCCTTATCAATTTTGTTTTTAATGGTTTTATATAAAGCACTTATTTCAGGACAGCCAGATAGCTCAGTGGACTAAAGCACTTGCTTAGGGAGAGCACAGCGACCAGGGTTCAGTTCCCAGCAGGCCATGCCAGTCCCACCCCCAGGGCTCACGGAGGCAGCGATTAAGACTGGGCACAGTGGTACACACCTGTATCCCAGCACTTGGGAGGCTGAAAACAGGAGAATCACTATGAGTCCAGTCTATGTAGTGAGACCCTATAGATCCTGTAGACCCTGTACTAAAAATCCATAAAAAAAACACTCTTCATATTATACTCTTTTTTTCTTTCACTATTAGTGCCAACCTAAGTCACATTCTTATGACCATTTTGGACAGGGTGGGGAGACTGTTGAGTATGTAGACCCACAACTGTGTCTTTGTTCCAGAAAGTTTGTGTCAGAGGTCAGGGCCATGCCTGTAATCCCAGTACCAAGGGAGGCCATGGTTGAAGAAAATGCAAATTTGATTTCTGCTAAAGCAATTTAACAAGACCCTCAGAATACATAATAAAAAAAGGGATGGAGATGTGACTCAGTGGTAGAGTGCCCCAGAGTTTGGACCCCTGCACTGAAAACAAAAACAAAACAAAACAAAACAAAACAAAACAAAAAAAATGTAGTGGGGAACTAAATCCAATCCTAAATGGGGAAGGGAGCTCACTCTTACTAAGCTTCTGTAGCAGGATACCTGTTGATATGAGCACTCCCTGGAGGAAGAGTTTGCTGTCTCCATGGCATAGCAGGGTTAGCTCAAGAAATAAATGGCCTTCCACATTCACCTAACTAGTGGTAGGTAGCTACCACTCCAGGACTGTTTGATCCCGAAGTGATTTATTCTTCCCTCTGTGTTATGCTGAGCATTTTACTTACCCTTTTTCTAACTGTGTCTCTAAAGTTGAAAAGCTAATTGTTCTTGTTCAGGTTTATAAAATCAATATTGGATGCTAATGGTAAAAAGGAAATAAAAAATGTCCTGAAAGATGCTATCACTATTGGTGTGAGAATGGTAACCCAGATGCAGTTTCTACAAGAGTATGTGAGAAAATAAATATCTGAGAAGGTGCATCATACGTAGATGACCTCACCCATTTTCACAAGTTATGTGAATTCCAGACTAGAGTTTTAAAAGATCTTTTGGTTAATGCCTTGGATAGTGAGTCATTCATCTCGTATATTATGGAAGTGGCTTTAGGAAATTTAATTATGTCTGGTTAGAGCAGTAAAAGCACCTGCTGCCATGCAGCTGTTCTTTGGCAGACAAATAATTCTACTAGGGTTGAAACCAGGAAGGACAGGACCACTAGATATTGCCAATACTGGGAGCTGAGTATCCTGTGAGGTGGTGGCACCAGATGAGAGGCCACGACCATCTTGAGGTTAGGCCAGAAGGAACCTTTGGGGTCACATAACTTGTTATAGCCTTTTAAGAAAAAAGCCTTTAAGTGGCCAAGCATAGTGGCACATGCCCTCCAGATTCCAGGGAGGCTGAGGGAGGATTGGCAGTTTGAGACCAGCCTGAGCTACTACATGGTAAGTTCAAGGCCAGCCTGCATTAATCTTTAAGACATTGGAATTTTCCAGGAATGCTACTGCTCTAAAGGATAGTGGCATATAATTTTTTTTCTTGACACATAATCCTTAAGATATAAAAATAAAATATTTTTATATTAGAAGTCCAAAACAACTTCTTGACTTTATATCTTGTGACTTTTAACCAAAAATATTTTAAAGTTTGATGTTAAAAGTTGTTCTGTAGAGTCCACTATATGTAAAGATATTATTATAGTCCATGTGCATCTTGGTATATATTGTAGGGGCTCAAAAAATGATTTTGGAGCTAAGCTGAACTCAGAACATTTCAAAATATATTGAAAATATTGTACTTAACTTTATAGTCTCATACATATGTAATATTTCATTTTTCAAATATACTAAGCAGTGCAGCAGAACAGTTAAAATAATATAACTGACAAAAATAATTGTAAAATTGTCTGTGTGCATGTGTGCATATACACGGGAGTGAAGAGTGAGCCAATCAGAGACCCTCTGTGCTCTTCTGGAAGGACTGGGGCCAGCATAAAGGTAGAGAGTCTTATCTGAGACAGAAACAAAACTCATGCCAATCATTTAAAACATCTCTTTCCAGAAACCGAAAGCTCCACCATCTCCCACCACAGAAGAGGATCCCTGTGTTTCCTTCCCTAAGCCCCCCGTGGACCCTGTGAAGATTAGAAGAATAAGCAGTGCCCGGGCGCGCTTATTCAGGGCAGCCTCCCAAGGGGCTCTTCTGCCGGACAGATCCCTTCCTCCCACCGAGTGTAAGGCTATGTAATGTTCTTTCAACCCTGGGGACAGAGGTGCTGTTGGAGTCTTTGTACAAGAGCTATTTTTATATGAATCTTCCTGCCCAAGATGATTTTTATATAAACTAAGACTTAGTTCATATTGGGCAAACCTGGCAAAAGAAACTTTGTTCATCTATTCTTCTAGGTGATTCTAAAAAATATTTATGACTAGGAGGAAGCTCGATGGTAGAACACTTGCTTAGCACGTGAACCCTAGGTTCAATCCCCAGCAGGGAGAGAGGAAGAAAGGAATTTCTAAATATGATAGTTCTTAAAAACATTACTGGGTAGAAAAATATTAGGTTAAGGGTTTCCAAATAGATGGTTCACATGTATCAGCAATAATTTTTAAGTCAGAGTTCACAAAGTTGTTAATTTCATTAGAAATTAATGAGAGTTATAAGACTCTTCTTAATATTCACTGAGCTTAGGCTTAATACCTTTCTGATCTTTGTTGAATATGTAAGCAAAGTTTGAATAGAGCTTTTCGTCCTGCCACAGAAATGCTGGCAGGTTCCCAGACCTGGAGCAGGGAGGTTCCAGACCTCACAGGTAGAGTCGTCCTCCATCCAGGCAGGCCAAGGGTTTTCCAAAATGTAGGAAGGGCTGTGTTAGTGGGATAACAGTCACCTTGGGAGACCACACTATCATTGTCTCTTAAGTGACAGAGTAGAAATAATGGAAAATATTAGCATACATTGTGTTATACTAAAGGTAAGCATTGCTGCAAGCAGCTTCACTTTAGCCGTGTGTGTGCAGGGTCATGGGTCATCTGCTTTTTTGTGTGTTTGGCCAGAAAAGTTGATAACTGATTTACCAGGAAATGATGGTGCTGACTGTTCTTCAGACAGCAGGAACAGAGAAGGGCCAGGAGCACAGCCACAGAGCCAGAGGCTACCTAAAGGTGGAGCCCAGTGAGTACAAGCCTCCACCTGAACAGCTTCCATGTTTGCCATACCAGGGTTTTCTTTTAGTGAGCTGCCAATCCTTAAAAATTAGAACTATGACTTTTTGTGAAAAATGAGACCTGGCAACACCATGTCCCCATCTGTGAGGGGATAGGTTGGACCCCATAGAATCAACCTCATACCCTGGAATGTGACTGCATGTCACCCTCTGCTTGTCTGCTTTAGTCATTTGTTTGGTACCTGATGTCAGTGCAGAGGTAGAATAAGGAGAAAGGAAGGACGAGGTGGTACAGTTGTGTGCATGTGTTACACTGTGATGCAGTAGCCAGTTGTATCGTTAGGCGGTTCTGTCTTGATGTCTGAAGTTGTTTCTTCTCTAACATAGTCAGACTGAGCCCCTACAAAGTGACAGGCACTTCTTGGGCCAGCAGAGTCTCACCCTCTAAGAGCCTTCAGTCTAAGAAGGAAAACAAATAGACAAATGAGTTCTAATGGGTACTTGGAGGAAGACAAAGTATGTTGGCATGTGTGTTGTGGTTCATATCTCAGTGCCCCCCACAAAGCCACGTGTGCTCATAGTAGGGGCTTTGGGGAGGTGATCAGGTCATAGGGACATGACACTCATACTGGGTTCATCCACTGAAGAGTTTATAGCTAAATGTGTTGTTGGGAGGTGAAATCTGGTTAGAAGAGGTGGGTCGGCACGTATGGCAGGGTAGGGTCTGTCACCCTCCCACTTCTCTTGGTGTCTTTCTCTCTCTGCTTCCTGCTATCCATGCCATGGACTGTTTCTCCTCTGCCATGCTTCTGCACTATGCCACCCTGCCTTGGACCCAGCCAACTATGAAGTGAAATCTCTGTGAACCATGTGCCAAGATAAACCTTTCCTCCTTTAACTTGTGGGTGTCAGGTACTGTGTCACAGAGACAGAAAGTGAGACAGAGTGGCCATAGCAAGGGTCAATTGCTGTAGCTCAGGTGTCCCTGGAAGATGTGTTTGAAGAGGGGTTATCTGAGCTGAAGAATTAGGAGACAGCACGGAGATATCCGCAGACAGTGCACCACACTGAAGGAAAAATGAGCAGGAAGACAAGCAGGGAGCACAGCTGGGCCAGAGGGCTGCCTTGGAGTGGGGCATGGGCTAGACTTTGACTCTGGCTGCAGTGAAAAGCCAGGGCACAGTGCACACAAGGCTGAGATAACACCCGTTCTGTTTTCTGCTCGCCGGTGGATCTCCACCATAGCTGTGCGGGAGAATCACCTGCTGGAGTCCTGTGTCAAACCAGTTGGATCAAAAAAGATTGGTAATCGCAGGAGCAGAGTGCTTGCCATGATGAGAAGACACAGGCTCTGGGGCCCAGAGTTATTTCTCATGAGCAGGATGTTCTTGCTTCTGAGGCTTCTCAGCTTTCACGTCCTGTGATGCATTTAACTCTTGGTTGCTCCATTTGAAAATCCCACCACTTGCTGACCTGTCACCGTGGAAGTGAAGGTGACTGTGAGGGTGGATGTTTGCTGCTGTCCCCATCCTCAAGTGACTTGGCCCTCGTTTGCATGGCAGTGGCATCCTTTTCTGTCATCAGGCAGCTTGTAAAACAACACACTAGCTCAGGAAATAATGCATTAAAAAATAATCCGTCTAAGCACATGGCAATTTTGTTAAAAGACTACCTGGGTTTTCTAGCTTGGAACCAACGTCATCTATTTTGGAGCTGCTTGGTTTTATCTCTTCTCAACCTTGTTGAGAAGAGAGAGACTATGTTGGGTCGCTGAGACCTGAGGCCAACTGTGCTAGAGACCAAGGCATGCCTGTCATCCTCCCGTGGTGTGAAGCCACTGGTAGCTGGCACCAGCCACCTCCAGCTTGTGCTGGCAGCTTTGTAATTGCTGGTTTCAAAAGAGAAAAGAGGATGACCAGAAGTGTGCTGCCACCTCCATGGGCCAGCAGGTCTCCTGGTACTCAGCAGCTTCTACAGCTGCAGAGGTAGGCGCTGCTGCTGCTGCCCCCCTTGCTGCTGGAGGCCAGCTCAGGGTAGATGCTGCCTTCTTTTAGGCCCTGTCCAGCTTTTTGTCACCAGCCCTCCAGGACCTACTGAAATCCTCTTGAGGCTCCATTCTTCTGTCCCAGCACTGCCATGCTGCCTGTCACCGCTCGCCTCTTCCCTGTGTTGCACTCCTTCTCTCCACCCTCCCCCTGCCAGGGTCCACACAATAAGCCTGAGCCCCTGGAGTCACCTTACCCTGTAGTGCCATGAACCATGAACTCTTCCTTGTTTTTAAAAAAGGAAATGAACGGGACTCGGTGTTAAAAATAAGTCAGGGAAGCAGCTGGCTCCTTCTCGTTGCAGTACTCAGGGCATATTAAAGGGTTAGGAAAACCATCATGGAAGAAAATCTGCTTAATTTTAATTCAATCGACTTTTCCCAGAACTCCTGGACTGTGGAATCTGCCTCTTGAGAACCCACTTTGGGAAGTACTTGCCTGTATAGAAGTCAACAGACTTTCTCTTGAAGGGGCCCAAGAGTGAATGTTGGAGACCCCGTGTCCATTCAGTCTCCATCCAGACTGTTCCACTCTGATCACAGGGTAAAAGCTCCCATTGCCTGACGTACGATGACTGAAGTGAAGTGAACTTCATATAATATGTTTTTTATAAAATATTGTTCTTCCTTTGATTTTACCTCCTGCTGGGCTACTTTAAAATATAGAAGCCATTCTTACTTTGTAGGCTGTCTTAGTTACTTTTCTTATTGCTGAGATAACAGATCTAGCAGCCAGAGCTAAAGGAGGAAAGGTTTATTTAGCTCAATTTGTAGAAGTTTGAGTTCATAGTTGGCTGGATGCAAGGCAGGGTGGCATTATAGAGTAGATACAGCCCATGGCAAAGCAGGACAGGCAGAAGGCAGCAAGCAGCAAGTGGCGAGTCACAAGCAACCCTCTTCTGTCCCTTCATTTTATCGAGGATGCTCACCCTTTGATAGGATAGCGCACACCTCCCTAATCCTAGCATCACATGGCAAATCAATCCCAGCATTGTATCCTTGACCTCAGCAGCACAAACCCTAGATCCAGCTACCTCAGAAAAGCTCCACCTATGGCTGTCTAAGGCTTTGAGTGGGGGGGGGGGGCGGCACCGAGATACAAGCCATCACATAGGTTCTGCAAAAGTAAGAGGTGGCTGCTCTTGGTAGAGCTGCAATTCAGTGACCAGGCAGAGGGAAGGAAGTCCCAGCTCTGTTGAGGCTGCAGGCCATTGTCCCACAGTGTCAGTGGGACCCCAATGACACGGAAATGTGTGATGTCCTTATCCACCTTGCTTGCTCAAGCCTCAAGCAAGACCTGTTCTGTAAAATTTGCTGGGCTCAGTACAAAATGAAAATGTGGGTGGCCTGCGCACCGAGATTCAGGATGCCGGCAGCAGAGCCTGAGGCCAGCCATGGGGCCAGCACACGTGGAGTTGGCTTGCTCTCCCTCTCACCCTTCTGAATGTTTCTTGGGCTCCGCCTTCTCCACAACTCTTCCCCAGACCAGCTCCCGGTCTCCCAAGTCTTCTCTGCTTTATGCCTTCTCATTTCTTGGTTGGTGTCACACTGCACTGTACTGCATGTCACCGCACTGCACCACGCCGCACGCACCGCACCGCACCGCACCACACTGCCCCGTACCGTGCGAATCTCTCTTCACATCTGCCTCCCTCTCTCCAACTAGCCTGAGCCACTTTGGAAGGAACAGTAGTTTTCCTTATTTGTGGCCCAAAAGCTTTTAATAGTTTAGGATGTGTGGCCGGCATGAAAGAGGAAACAGGTGCTTTGCAAGTTTACCCACGACCTGTGAGAGAATTAGTGCAGTGATTGGACACACATTTATCGGGACTACATTTGTCGGGACTACACAAAGCACACTCAGGTGAATGGTAGACTTCCTCCAGGGTCAGAGAGAGCCCCGCACAACCAGTCATCTACTCGCCCACTCTTTACAAGTAGATTGTAAGGAATCGGTGGCACAGCACCTCTTCCTTTGTGCACCTTTGTGTTTCCCTTTTCAGAAGCTGTAATGGTTGAGACCTCTTGTTTACCTAGACTCACTCCTGTGCAGGAGAGCAGTGGATGCTTAATAATATGTCTGGAGTGAGTGAATGGAAGAAATGGTAAAATACAGGGATGGGCTAAAAGTGCTTCATAATCAAAAACAGAGTGTTTGAGTTTGTAGCAAAATTATTTAAGGTAGCCTGGTTCTAGGCAAGCAACCACAGACCACAAGTCAGGACACTCGAGTTTCAGTAATAATAGTGACAATAGCTCCTGAGTTGTAAGTATGCTAGCACCATCGAAGTCCCCATGCTGGCCACATCCATTAGTTTTGGCCACATCTCCGAGACATGGGGCACTGAAGAAGGCGAGAGAGGAATCGAGCACCCTTCCCATGCTGCAGAGCTGCTGCCCCAGGTCTGCCCTGGCACCACAGCCCAGCGGGTAGAAGCCGATGCTCTTCTCCCTCAGTAGCTTGACTTGCTTGGTGCCTGCAGACAGCTCACTTAAACTTTTTGGCTTATCAGCTTTCTGATCTGGGAGATGAATTTTTGGCCAGGCAATCTCTAAGGTTAAATAGAAGAGAGAGAAATATGGAGTAGGGAGAAGTAGCAATATTTTCCTAAGTTGTAGTACATATTCTGTTGTTCTAAAGATAGTTCACTATATATATGCTAATTTGTTTCATTTATACTACTAGTTTATCGTAGTTCATTGAAAAGAAAGTTTTGTGCTATATTCTGTTTCTTTTTTCTAAGAATGCTTTTGGCTTATGTCTTACACAGTATTTACTTTAAAGATGATGATATACAGTGTAAGGACTATTGTTATTCTCTTACTAGTTAGTTATAAAATTGTTTTATTTTTTAATAAAGCAGGGAGATTGGTCAGATTGATAAAACAAGTGATTTTGTTTTTGTTAGTTTTGATCAATTTGTTGGTTATTAAATAAGTTCAGAAAAAAAAACCTTGAGTCATTTTGGAAAAGCATACAAAACACTATTTTTTTTTTTAATACAAAGCTTGTCTTATCCCAGTCCCTACGTACTATGGGAGGTTTGCCCTCTCTTTCCTATGTTTCATCGCAGATTAGAACATAGCAAGAGCATAGGTAGTATTTCTAATGACATTTACCTGGATCTAACAGTGTATTGCATAGCATATTCCATACTACATAGAATGTATATTATATAGAGTATTCCAAATGGCAGTTAGCTGATGAGAAAGTGTTGTAAGTCTGAAAACCTGCATTCATAAACAGCATCTGGGCTTCATTTCAGAGGCAGGATGTCTTCTTAGAGACCCATCTTACTCCCCTGTGTACATGTGCTCTGTCTGCGGAGCATGACAGGCTCTCCATGTGGCCTTGCTGTGCATCCCGCCTCTTGGATGGCCCCTTCCCCCCCACCTCGCACTCCACTCTCACTGGTCCTCAAGTAGCCAGGCCCAGTCCTGCCTCTGGGCCTCCCTGCCAGTTGCACCTCTACTTAAAACACTGTCTCTCTCATCCAACTGCACTGGGGCTGCCCCTGCTGTGCCAGGCCACTCTGTTTAAAAGTGGTCTTCCGCTAATCCCAGTCCCAATTCCCTTTACCCTTCTCTTTTCTACTGTTTCTTTTATTTGTGGCACTTACTATCTTAAAAAAGATCATATGCTGCCTTATTGCATACTGCTTATTGTGTATCTATAGCTATTGACCATGATGAGGTCAGGGATTCCTGTCTTGTCATTAATACACCCCAGGTCCTAGGACAATGCTTGATAGAATCATGATCCTATTCATTTTGGCTGTAGCATCCATGGTACTGAGTCTAAAATTGTGATGAAGTCTTATTTATATTCAGAAAGGCTTTGGCCTTAAAACTCCATTAAACTCTTCACCATAATGTATTGTTAAATTATATAAATACAAATTAAAAATATTGCAAGGTAGCAATTCTTAAATAAAAGCTTTGACAAAACATTTCCTTGGTTATTACAGTAAAGAAGACAGTGGAATCCAAAGAAACAGTTATGCTGGGGGACTCGACGGTAAAAACAAATAGGATTTATTTAACAGAATCAAATGCTATTGGCCATTTAATGCACCAGCCACTTCAGCTACCTTGTGATGGAGGCTTCAGAGAAATCCAAGAGCAGGATGTACTGAGCCGAACGTCCTTACCATCTCATCTGAGAAGTGGAGGGTGAGGATTCTTTTTATTTAATTTTTGGGCCAGAGTAACTCATTTACCACTTGTTCTTTGTCTTATATATATGGTAGGTTTGCTTCCCCCCCTTTATATAATACCACATTTTAAATTAGTGAGTAGAAAGGTTTCTTCTTGTGGATGAATGCAGTTGACTTTCCTTCCTCTCCTATGTAGTTCTCAGGGAACCTTTTATTCTCAACTGCCAAAATGCTTCTCCCATAGGACTTCCAGGTTTAAGTTTGGTTGGACTCTTGTAGCCAGCCCATGAGTGATGATCAATCCTTCTGTTTGTGTGTTCTTAGGATTCTTGCATGGCCTGGTATCTTCCCTTCCCTTTGTTGGGTTCATCCACTGATGTTGACTCCATACATTTATTATGCTAATTGATGATTAAAACATTAGAATCCTATGGATTTCTGTTAGCTGTGCTGCCCCTCTATTAACCACTCTTAGATACATGTTTGGGTCTTAATTTTACATTCTCTCAGTGGACCGTGTGCATTCTTACCCTGTATGTTACTTAAGAAGCCTGAGTAATGAGAGGCCAGAGGGAGGGGGACAGTGGGAGAACAGACCGTTTCCCAGCCCCAGCCAGGGATGATGCTGAAATATCCAGAAGGTCTTGACCTGGGCAGGCTCACTTGGTCAGATATATTCTTCTAGAACATTCCATTAGGTCAGCACAAACAACTGCCCAGTTCAAATTTGCTTAATAAGTTAGATTCCACAGGGCATTTTAAGACCAAGTCCTTCTGCTCTCACTTTGGATTTGGGATCTGACTTTGGCTTATCCAGATGTATGACTGAAAACTTTTCCCCAAAGTGGCTGCTCAGCAGCTTGTTGGTGTAGTCAAGCTGACCTTGTCGCTTATGTAGCTTAAAGAGCACCACATGCATGGAATTTATATTTGGCAACCTACAGGTCCTTGTGCTGTCATTCTGCATTCAGAACATTTTTTAAATTAAGGAAAAAAAAATAAAATGTTACTTTCAGTAGAAGAAAAAAATTTTAAATTGGGACTCTGCCTGTTTGTTGAGCACAAACCATCAAACTGGCAATGGCATACACATCTTTTCCAGTGAGTGAGTAAGAATAGGCCGCGGGCCTCAGAGCCAAAACATAAAAAGCAGTAGGAAAACTTAGGTCCCTTTCAGGACCCATGCAAAAAGGAAATGTTTATCTTGTTGCATCTATCCTTAGAGTAATGCAAGTTGACTAGAAAAACCAGACAAGAACTGTGTAGTTTGTTTATTTATTTTTGGAAAGCTTCAGATGTTACAGAACAATCCAGCAAGCCAGAGGTCATTATGTCTTCCTCATTCTGCGAGAACAAGGGCATTTTTGGTTGCATATTTCACCCCACAAGCAGCAAAGGACACATCAATTAAGGAGCAGAAACACTTCTTCCTGACTATCCAAAATTATGAGGCGTTGGCAGCAGCACTAATTGTTTCCTTTGTGTTTCGTAAGGGTGGTTTTCCCATTGTACAATGATTGTGTCTGAGTTGGGTTTGCAGTACACCCTGGCAAGTTGAACTTTCAACAACATTTCTGCTTTATGAATCTTTACCTCCTTTCATCACTGTGTGGAATTTTGTTGAAGTCATGCCAAGCAAAAAGTTTATACAGTAGAATTAAAACAAACGAGAAAATGGAAACTCTTAGCAATTCTCTCATTAATTACATTTATGAATCAGTCTGGGGCATTTGATAATTGTTTCTTGTAAATATTTAAATGAATAATTCCAAGAAATGATCTTTACTATGCAGTGGAGTATTGCCAGTTTTGATGTGAGAGCCCTACCCTCAATTAACATTTTTTCATCTTGAGACCAAGCAGAAAATGAAGAGTCGTCAGGGAGCCAGGCTGGCAGGAGAAGGGAGGGAGGGGAATGGAGATGACAGGGGCTTGTGGAGAAGGGAGCACAGAGCAAGTGGAAAGGGGACAGAGCAAGTGAGGACGCACTGACTCCCAGCGCTGGGTCCTCACAGGCTCCTGCCTTGTGCAGAGTGCTTCATGGCCTTGAGAGAGGATGGAACCCTTTATTTAAAGTATGTATCATCAGACATGGGATGGCCTGGAGTCTATCTGTATGCTCAGTATGATGGCAAAAGGATTCTCTAAATACAATATCATCGCAGGCAATGTAATTGGAACATGGTGTGGGGGTGTGGCTCAGTCATAGAGGTCTTGCTTAACTGCCCTGCACTGGCTTTGGGTTTGATCTCCAGCACTTGAGGAAAAATTATCTTGGGGGTGATTTAACATTCCATACAAGAATGTATGAGTCCGTCACCCTCAATCCATGTGCTTATACAACAATCTCCATGCATCCATTTAGGAATTTCCTTAAGGCTTGGAAGGTTGCTTTTCAAACACTCTTTGCTTTTGCTCAGTATTACCATATAGACTGAAGGTAATAAAGCTGCCATTATGCAGAAGTACATGTGGACATCATCCATCCATCCATCCATCCATCCATCCATCCATCCAAGCCCAGGCTAACAGACTCCTTTGAGTATCTGGCTAAACCTTTTAAGGCTTGCTACACAAAGGCTGTTTAGTCTGTCATGGCATACAAAGGTGACTCTGTGGGGAGCCCAACACCAGTCAGTCAGAGTCTAGAACTCCTCTCTGGGAGCCGGAATCTGGAGCAAGGTCTAATTCTCTTTCAGCCACCTGATTAAGCTGTATGCTCCTGGCAAGTCTCCTAGTACTTTCAGGGTTTTCTGTGCTTATAAAATAGAAACAATTGTGTTCCTTTACTCTAATATCTTCTAGACCTCACTGGAAATTGTGAGGTGATTTCTAAGGTTTGAAAGCCTTACCCTAAAACTATCAAACTCTTAGTATTGTTCAAATAAAAAATTAGAGTCCGGGGGCATCTGGCTGAAGCTGGACAAGCAAAAGCTTTTGGAGAAACCCAATAAAAGCTGTAAAGAATCACAAACAGAAATAAATGTCAATAAAACTGAAAAAGTAGCTCTATCTCCAAACAACAAGGAACAAACTTGTATTCTAGTGTAGAGTGATTTTTTTTTTTTTCTTTGTCTGCCTGATATACTTCTGTATGGGGGACGAATCCTATCACACTGTATTGTGAATCCTTCCCAGACCATGTTTAGATAAGGGCTGAGTCTGCCTTCCCTCTGTCATCTCCACAGGCAGCTGAGTGTCCAAGAAGGCTTTTTACCAGAACAGTCCAACCTTCAGCTATCACACTTGGTTCAGAGACAGGCATGTGGTCCAAGACAGGCTGCCTGAATTCCTTCCTGAGTTTTCTTCAAGGCTTTTGAGGAAAGTCATCTTTCTCCAGATTCACAAGTTGTCAACATAACATGGCCTTGGGGCCCACAGCAGCCCTTTTATTGCCTTATAGGAAGAGCCTCTGAGAGAGAAGTGGTTTGTAAATGAAGAGAGTCAAGAATGGAGGTAGTAATCAGGCTCAAGGGTGATGTGCTAAGCTCCTAGATATAGCTATGCCTGACTCCATTGCAGCAGCCTATAGCCTGTTCTGTTTTAGGAGCCAATATGTTCTTTTTTTCTAATTCTTTTCCTTCTGTCCTCCCATCCTTTTGTTACTTCAGACTAGTATGTTCCAGACTGTAGAAAATAGATAAAACAATGTATAATTTGAGAAAGAACACAAACCTTGTCTGAATTTGAATAAAAAACAGATTTCAGTCTCGGCTTAGTGGTACACATCTATAATCCCAGAATTCCAGAGGCTGAGGCAGTACAATTGCCATGAGTTTGAGGCCAGCCTGAGGTAGGTAGTTACATAGCAAGACCCTATCCCAGAAAACCAAGGAAAAAGAGGGAGGGAGAAGCAGATTCATGAAAAGCGTGTCTTACTTTATAAAGGTGAACTCAGTAGCCTTCAGTTAAATAAATGAGATCAGAGAATGTGGACAGGGCACCGGATACCTTATAGAGATGCCATTTAGGCAACAGACTATGAAATGGAGCAGATGGGGCCCGGCAGAATGGCTCAGTGGTCTAAAGCGCCTGCTTAGGAAAGCTTAGGCAGCTGCAGGGACTGTGGTTCGATCCCCTGCACCACATGCTGCCCCAGCCCTGCCCTCAGGGCAGGCTGAGCCGGTCATAAAAATAAATAAAAACAAACAAACAAAAGTTTTGAAACAAGAAAATAAAATAAAAAATTCTTTAAAAAAGAAAGAAATGGAGCAGAAACTGGAGCTGAGGGTGACCCTCCCTCCTTACTTGGGAACCTTGTAGGTGTGTGAATGTATGTCTGAGTGTGTATGTGTGTGTGATGGAAGAGATTCAGCTAATAATATGTAAGGAGTCTGTCATGTATAAAATGTATGAAAGAGTCACAAAGCCTACTCTGTGTACATGAAGACAACTCATACTCCCAGGCCAACAAAAATAACTTGGTGATTGGACATTCAAAAAAATGAATTAAAGTTTAGACTTCAGAGGGCCCCACTAGTTTATTAATGTGGTTCCTGTAAAGAAAAATAATATGAGAAGTAACGAGAGAAATAATATTAGAAGATTGAACCTGGGACTTGAACCTAGATATGTAAAGAACATAAAGACAACATAAGAAAATGGATCTTTGAAGGTGGTACCTTCCAAAAATGCAGGAAGAATTAAAATAGTTTCCTTTGTCTCATAGAGATTGGAGATAATGTGGTCGGTCATTTTCTTTAAAAAAAGTTCTCTTTGGGTTATAAAAATTCAGACTCAACATTATAAACCCACATGAGGAGATGAAAACTAAGTCTGTGATACTCAGAAAAGAAATGGAAGGAAGATAAATGCGGAGAGAAAACTATATTAGGAATGAAAAGAGCTGGCGTAAAACAGCTGAAAGTGCCATGAGACATGGTCAGCAGACTAGAGAAGGCCATCCAAAGAGAAGCAAGTAAGAATAAAGCTGTGGAAATGAGTTAGATTGAGAGAGATTAGGAAAAGAGGGAACTTGTCCTGCTAAAGAAAAGAATCGTCCTCCTTCTCCTTCTCTACGCCCCGCCTAGCGTTGTGTTCCTCCAGCTAAGCATCCGGTACTCTTCTGAATGATTGAAATGATTTTCATGTCTTAACTCATTTAACATCCATAAGAACCCATGGAGAATGAATGAGATTGGAACAAAGTAAAAAAAAAAGAAAAGAAAGAAAAAAAGAAAGAAAGAAAAGAAAAAGACCAAGCTATAATAGAAGACAAATTTCTGGAATAAAGACTCTGGAATCCCAGTAAAAATTTGGTATGAAATAATCCACACTAAGAAGTTTAAAACTTGCTTGGCAAGTGCAAGGTCCTGAGTTCGATTTGAAGCACCAAAAAACAAAAAAAAAAAAAGAGAGAGAGAGAAATTTAAAGCTTTTCTCAGGCCTAGAATACTGTCCAATGCGTAATACACACTCAATAATCATTAAATGGTCAGCATGTGAAGAAAGCAGTCTGTAACCACTAAAGATGAACAAATAAACCACATAAAAGGAATGAAGGCAAGCTGGCCTGTAGCTTTATTAGAACATCACTCAATGCCAGAAGGCAGTAATGTGTGTAAAATCCTCTGGAGAGGAAGGACTAACCCAAAAATTGTATTACCAGCTCAAGTTATCCTTTAGTAAAAAGCACACAGACACTTCCAAACATACATGAACTCAAGGACTGTTCATGCACTTTCTAGAACATTTGCAGATAAAAAAAAAGTCAGAACTCAAAACTCAGAAATGAAGAAGCCTTGGTGAAAGGACTCACAGTGAGTATTCACATTATTTTTATGTTGAATTAAAACTGAATAACTCTGAAAATGATGGTTATGGAACAGAGACCTTGACAGTGTAGTAGCAGCATAAGTAACAAAAAGCAGTCCTTGGGTGGAAGGGAAAATACTAATCTTTTCCCTTTCATAGTGAGGAATAGAATTTCTAGTAATTACAGTCTGAATCGAAATCTGTAGTTTAAAGAAATGATGATTTCAGCATCCTAATGTTTTTTCATTGTTTTTTTTCCTTAACTTTAGAGAGATCTTTTAGAACCTAGTATCTCTTGCGAAGACCTATTCATCTGAAGTTCTACAGTTCCTTCAGTTTCATCTCAATTTCCATTTCTGTTTAATTCAGACAAAATTTATACTTAATATGTTCTCATGAGATTAACATGTGTGATGTGATTCTATTTAAATGCATCCATTCTCCTGGCCTCCCTCTGTGTCACATTTGTGTTCTTTCATTCTTCTGTCATTTGTCTGATTCTATGCAAAATTATGTCTGGAATGATACTCACCACATGTTAGTGATTTTTTTTTCTGGGTAATTGCATCTCCAGGATGATTTTTTTAAAAAATCAGCTTTGTGCTTTCTTATATTGCCTTCCCTTTAAAAAATAATAAATATGTCATTTAAAAAAACGAAGTTGTTATTCTTTTAAGAAATCAAGGGTAGTGTTATTATGAAAGTTTCCATTTGAAAAGACAGGCATTGGCCAGAGGGATTGTGTAGCAGTGGCCTTACTTGACAGTGTGCCATTTGCTAAGCATTTCTGGTAATCAGAGCTCTGTGTCCAGGGTAAGAAGATGCAGAAATGGACCCTGCCTTTGAGGAACCTCCACATGTATCGGTTGTCATGCTCACATCTGGACCCTGCCCTTGGAAAAAGCAGCACCAACCCCTGGGCTCTTGTTATATACACAGAAGCTCAAGCCCAGCGCCACTGGATTCAGATCTGCATCTGGACTCACTGTATACAAAATGCTCCAGAGCTGTGTTTTTGTGCAGTCTCCAGGTGGTGTGAACACATGTGGAAGGTGTGGGTGCTCAGTGGGTAGCTGAGTGCCAGAGAAATGAAAGGAGAATCCAGAAGAACCACTGAGGATCAGGAAAGTTCACCCAGAAGGCCAGTTTCCATGAGAAGCCCCACAAGCCAGAGGAGGGAATTGTGGTAGCAGCAGGTGTGCTGAGGCCGAATGCCACAGGGCTGAGCAGTGTGCCTGCAGGAGGCGAGGGTCACACAATGGGTGACTCTTGCCCATGCATGCACTGTTTAGATGAGGGAGTATCAGCAGGGATTCTGCAGGATGATTTGAAAGGGGAGACTCAGACAAAGAACTTGGGGCCCCAGCTGGAGCCATTCTGGTGGGTGACGGCAGTGTGGAGCCAAGCATGCGCTAGGACATGGGGTGCTGGGCAGAGATGGGGTCAGGGTGGCCTCACCCATCGCTAACTGTTCCTTGTGCTGCAAACCTGTGGTTGCTGTGATGCTCAAGGCTTTGTGCATGAGGTGCCTTGTGATGCTCTGAATGCTCAGGGAGGGGGAAACCTGCAGACTGTGGATCTAACCTAAGGGACCTTCTAGTTAGCTAAGTGAAGGTAGAGCGACTAGCTGTCCAGCGATGCTTGATCTGTTTTATATCTGGAGAGGGTGAGTAAAAAGCCATAGTCGTTATTGGGAAAAAGTATTAGGGTGTGTGTGTGTGTGTGGTCTTGGGCTGTTGCCCAATGCTAGGGGTACCTTAGTAGCTTTTCTTGAAGTCTGGATCTTAGGAGCATCCCTTTAAAAGCAGGTCCTTTCATCTCATTGTATTTTTGTAGAAATCTGTTTTTGTTTTTGTTTTTAAAATGTATTTAGCCCAGGGTCTACAGGGTCTCACTGCGTAGACTGGACTTGTAGTGATCCTCCTGTTTCCAGTCTCCCAAGTGCTGGGATTACAGGTAGCCACCATACCCTGTCTCAACCACTATCTCAGCACACTCTGGAGGTGGGGCCAGTACGGTGCTCTGGGGATCCAACCTCAGTCCCTGAGCTCTGCCTAAGCAGATGCTTTAGTTGACTGAGCTATCTGGAAAGCCCAGAATCTGTTTTTAAGGTTAGTCATTAAGAAAGAGTGCTAATCTGTCTGGAAACTGTACCTGGTGCTTCAGGCCCTGAGGAGACAGTGAAGGGATCCCTTCCCCCGCACAGCGACATTCCTAAGCTGCAGTCAAAATATCAAGAAACTGTAACATGAGGGTCAGCAAGCTAAGGCCGGTGGGTCGAATCCAGCTCATCATGTGGCCACCGTGGAGCAGCGTTACCAGAGCACAGCCATGTATTTCCATAGTTGTGGCAGTGTTCATGTTGTAACAGCAGAGGTGTTTGTGGGAGTCTGTGGTTGCCATGCTAAATATTTACTCCTTGACTGTGGCTCTCTGTACCTTGAATATGATCCTAAAAATGAACTCCTTTTTATGGCAAAGCAAAGTTTGGCTCAGGTTTTGTTGAATTTTCTTTTATCACAAGTGTCATTAAAATTTGCCTTTTTTACTTCTATATGTGTAATTTTTTCAAGAGTGGAAATAAATCTCTGAATGTTTTCCCTTAACTTCAAATTAGTATCTTCCTCCTCATCCTCATCCTCTTCCTTGTCTTCTTTCTTCTCCTCTGCCTTTGCCTTCCATAGCTAATGCTTTCAAATAGGAGCCAATAAACTATAGTCTAGTAGCCAAATTTGGTTCATCTATCCTTGCTTTTATACTTTCAAAGCTAAGAGTGACTTAAACATTTTCAAATCATTACATTTTAAGTAGCTTCACAAAGGATGTATGTACTAGTCTCTCAGAGTTGCCGAGTGCCTCACGAAGGGCTAGACCATGCATACTGTGGAGCCATTAAACAAAGTTTGCTGATCCCTGAATAAAAAGACACATGAAAATAATAGGCTGAGCTGGCTGAATCATAGCAAAATACGCACTTTAGACTACTTTTAAGGGTCTATAAGCTTACATCTGGGGCGTACAGGGTCCTAGAGTAGAAACTGTGCCATGATGGTTATATGGGTGGGCAGTAGTGATTGTGTTAGTTGGTGTACAGCCTTGTGTTGGCCACAGAGCATAGGGCTGGTTCACAGTGAAGTGTCGAGCTCTCGTCAGTGACTGAAAAGAGAAGACCTTGCTTATGGTCTGAACAGACAAGCTGCAGGAGCGAGCCCTGCAGGCATTATGCATGCATTTTGCTTCCATCAGAACTCCAGCCTTATTATAGACAGGAATAAGAGAAGGCCAGCAGAAGAAACTGCAGCCCCGAAGCCAAGTCCCTGAGTGCACCATGCCTAAAACTCCCCCACCTGTCCACTGTTGGATCATGGGAGCCACTAAATTCCACTTCCTGCGTAAATTGCTTAGAATTAGGTTTTTGTTATTTGTAGATGAAGATACCCTAACTAATGGAATGTTATTCTACCTCTAAGAAGGATGTTACAGAAGAGCTTTAGGGGCTAATTTCCAGAATTGTTTTATTTTGGGTACATCAAAAAATCATTGTAAAAAATTTAATTATGATCTTTAATAACATGGAACAGGAAACTGGGAAGAACTATTATACTAGATGACTGAATCAAGATATAAAAGCATCTGATAGGTAGGAGCCCATTGGCAAGTACAACAGTGGAATTTAATAAGAATGGATAAAGGTCGAACACGGTCAGAAACATTTGCCTTGGCTGTCCCCCCAAGAATTGATGAGAACTGACCAGTACCACAATGTGGCCACCAAAGCTGCTAGCATGGCTGCATTATTTCATATACCTTCCCTTTGCACCTCAGGTCCTGCCATCAGCTCAGAGCCAGGGCCAGATTTTAACAGGATCCAGACAGATGGACCCTCAGGCTAGCCAAGCAGGCAGGCAGAGTATGAAACTCTGTCCTCTGGAGAGGAGCTGAGGAACCAGAGGACTTTGGTGCTGACCCTGGGGGTAACGGTGAAAACAGTAGATGTTTTCTGAGTACTTACCATGTGCCTGCCGCTACACCAAGCAGTTACAGAGTGCACTGGGTGGCCTCCAGTCCCGGTCCCCTCCCACTCCCGCTTCATACACAGGAGGACACCAAAGAATAGGCCCTCCCACAGTCATGCAGCTCTAAGTGCTAGAGCATGGATAAAAAGCACAGAACAGGACTAAGGGATGAGTGTGGCAGCTGTAGAGATGTGAGGGCAGTCAGGAGGAAAGGGGGCAAAGAGCTACTTCTTGTGGTTCCTGTCAGTAGTACCAAGACCAGTGAGTAGGTATGCCAGGGAAATAGACTCCTGCGGTGTCCACAGGCCTGTCTGTTCTCCCTGTTTCTCAGTGAAGGAGGGCTGTTCTCTTCCTGCTGCCATATGCATGGTTCCATGGACAGACTGGACTTCATTCCCTGTCCTCAGCTGCTGTGCCCTGTAGCGCCTTTCTCTCTTAGATGTGTCTGGACTATATGTGGCCATATTCTGTTTCTCTGCCTCCTTTGGACTACTTTGCCTCTTGCTGTCCTTTACCCAGGAGGCCTGGCCCCAGGGTAGGGTCTCTGGGCTGTCCTTCTGATGACTCTGCTCTCTGTGGGCCACTTGGATCTTGAGCAGGGCCTGTTTCCTGACTCCCACATCTCTTTGTGTAGCTCCATTTGTTGTCAGACTCAGTAAGACAAGACTCAGACTTCCATGAGCCCTCAGATGACTCGGCTCCCAGAGTGCCCTATGTCTGATGGCAGCTTGGCTGTCCCGTTCTCCTGGACTACATTGTTTTGTACTTGTTGTTAGGATAGGGGACTGAACCCAGGACCTTGAAACTAAGTTACATTTTTATCCTATTTACTTTTTATTTGGAGACAGGTCACTGAGTTGCCCAGGCTGAGCCTGAACTTTTGAACCTCAGCCCCACCCCCCAGAGGCCTGGGGTTACAGGTGTGCACCCTATGCCAGGCTATATTCAGTCCTTCAAGTGCCTAACGTCAACTGCCATATCCTCTCAGTTCTTTGTCGGTTCACCCTCAAAATATTCATCCTTGTCGCCTCTCTTTCTGTTTGTCTATTTGTTTTGAGACAAGGTCTCATGAGGTACTTGAGGCTGGTCTTGAACTCTATGTATAGCCACACTAGCCTGGAGTTTTCAGCAATCCTCCTGCCTCAGCCTCCTGAGTGCTGGGATTATAGGTGTGTGCCACCACACCCAGTTATCTTCATGGCTGTATACTCTTGCCGTTGCATACATCCAAGTCCTATCACTCCCTCTTCTAAGAACCTGGGGTGGTTCCTACTGCCCATCGGTTTGGGTTCTTTACTCAACCAAGAATTTCAGGCAGCTGTTCTCAGTTCCTCCCAGTGGAAACCTCCATACCTGTCTTGCTAGTGCCTTCAGCCTTCTTGCACCCCTCCTTTCTGATGCACCCCTATTGTTCTCCTGGTAATAGTGCTGTCTTGTGCTGGTTCACCTGCCTGTCTCTGCAGGCCCATTTTTCAGTCTCCTCCTCCTCCTCCTCCTTAATCGCTTTTTCTTCAGCACCCTGCTAGTTCTGTGACCTGCTGAATTTTGTCTCCTAGCCCTTTCTTAGAGACTCTGTTCAGCTTTCCATATATATCTATATCTATCTATCTATCTATCTATCTATCTATCTATCTATCTATCTATCTATCTATAATAGTTCATCAGTTCTGCAAAACAGACTTAGAAATTTATCACGGTGATACTTTATCTGCTCATGTCCAGCACTGAACTGCTCAGATTCGAAAGGAAAAGAGCGTTGGCAATTTGAGTTCTTCTAGTTTGCCAATCATTCTGCTAAGCACAGTGTAAGCAGTATCCTTGTTTTAAGATGAGAAAACCAAAGCCCAGTAACCTTTTGAAGATCACAAAACTGGTTAAAGTTTAGCCTAGTATTGAGTCCAGGAAGGTGGGTCCAGGGCCTATACATACACTCAGAGCATGGACAGCAGTGGTTAATCCCGATCTTGTTCCCTTCTGAGAACCCAGAGGACTCAGCACTGCCCAGTGTTTGCGTATAGTAATCACCCTTGATAAGAACACACACACACACACACACACATGTTGTTTTCACAGAGGCAACCTCAGCACAGACTATGGCCTCCAAAAGTATTGTTTTATTTCCGTAGTTGTTTAGGGCAGATGTTGTTGAAAGGAGGGACTAGCTTCTGTTCTCAGAAGCCCTTGATCTTTGTAGAAGTGATAAATGTGGAAACTTCCTTGCTCTTACACCTTATCAAGATTTTGCATTTTATCTAGCATAGGCTGCCTCTTTTAAGAGGACTGCTTCTCATATTCTTCGTCTGGTTAGCTAGGAACATTTTGCAAATGGACCTATGTATTGACTGTAGCATAGGTTTTTGTTTCCTTTAGTCTTTTTTATTTTTTTTAAAGAAAATAAAAAATATAGTAAAAATAATTCAAGACGGTAGAATTTCACTAAAGAAAATGATACAAATTCAATAATGGTTGTTATATTACATAATGTTTTCTTCAAATTAGTTGTTCAGGTTACTATATCGAAACCTGTAAGATAGGTCAAAAACTGTAAAAAACGTGAAAAGGAAAGAAAAAATTTAAGCATTAATTACTCCTTTCAACAGACCAACAAAAATCAGCAGTCCAGTTGTCCAAGCTATCCTGTATATATACATATATATTTCTTTTTCCCTTCTTTCTTTTCTCCTTTCCCTCATCTCAGCTTTTTCTTCCTTTTGAACAGTTTCTTTTCCTCTCACAGTATCCATTGTACCTTTCAGATCCTATCTACTCTTTCAGGTTCTTAGGGCAGTTGGCTCAAGAGCACATTGAGCCCGAAAGGCGGACTGAGCCCGTGACTGAGTCCAGGTGTGGTAGCACGTGCCTGTCATCCCAGTGCTGAGGAGGCTTAGAACAGGAGGATCACTATAATACATAAATGGGAAAAAAAGAACAGTTGTTTCAGAAATTAATTAGACATGTTTTTTAACATTAGCTTGATTTTCTCTATTTTATGCCAAGAGGAAGTGCTAAGCATTTTTAAAGGACATGTTTATGGAAAAAGAAGATATCTGAAGAAGCTAATCTTCAGGGCAGTGGTAAAGGCCAGGGCCAAGCTGAGTATTCACTGAGGACATTGCTCCATGGGAAGCAGGGGTGACGGACGTGCTCACCATGCTCATGGGTGATGATGGCCATATCTGCATGCGGTTTGCGAGCAGATATTATGTCAGATTCCCAGCAGAGAACTTTTGTTGCAAAATTCACTCATGTTCCATATTGCTTTTTGCCTTAGAATTTTATATAGATATTTAAGAGGTTTTAAGAATCTGCTCTCATTTAAAGAGATCTTGTATCTTTCAGGGATGGCTTCTATGTTAGTCTGACTTTTCCAACGTGGATATAACATCCTGCTGTCAACCCACAACCACTCTTATTTGGAACATAACATATTTGTTATCTGGGGGCTTCAGGATTTTAACTTTTAAAATATTTCTAAGAAAATGTCTTGTGAGAATATTAGATTTTCAGATGGAAACAAGACATGATGTAATGAAAAGACCAGTGATTTAGAGGGGGGAAAACACAACTATTTCCCAGGAGTGACTCTGCTGTGTGGCATTGGGCACATCTGCCTGTTTTGGGACAGTTTCCTTACCCGTAAAGAGGGTACAAGTTCTCTCCAAACTCCTAAAGGTTGGGCTTTGTGAATTAGGCCACCAGTTAATTCTTATTGTAATAGTGCCCTCTTGTGGTCATATCTTTAACCTATTGGTTTGATTTGCAAAGTAAAGTTCTGATTCATTTTTCAGTGCTTTCTACTAGCTGTGCTTCATATTATTACCCCACTAGGACTTGTTTTTCAAGGGTAAATCATAGCTGGAAATCAACAGCTAATTAGAGCTGGAGGTACAGCAACAAACCCCATCTTATGAACAGTTCCTGGTGGTTGCTTCAGAAACTGAATGTAACCAATTTGTCACCTACCTCAAATAAGATGGAAGTATCTTATGTGCACTGAGTGCTTCATGTCTTCCTTTCCTCCTAGAGACCCAGGGAAGAGGCGCACCAGGGCCTCCTCATGCCCCAGCCACTCAGACCTGGGCGGGTTGGAAGCCAAAGCAGGTGAGAAGCGGGCTCTCCTAGTGGTCCTCCACACACCTCCATCCACAGTGTTTCTACACTGTGTCCAAACTCTAGGAACTGTGCTTAATTTTATAAGTTTATATTATCTTAACAAATATCTTACCATTATCCGTGCCTCAAACATCACCAGGTTATGGTCTCATTGATTTCACAGAAACTACCTAATAAAAGCATTTGGAAGCTCCAAAAACCTTGATGTCAGCATTGCTCTTAGGTTCAAAACTTTAATTCAAAATCATTTCTTGCTTAAATGAAAACATTAACCATCTTAAGACAGCCCTTTCAGGTTTTAAGGTATTTAATTTAGACAATTAGGCAATATAGATTGTGGGCTAGAAATAATACAAAATGTATTCAGGGAATGGAATATGACAGTAAGAAAAGCAAACAGATGTACATTTATAATATAGAATTAACTGAATATGAACAAAATTTTATTTGTGAAATTTTATTGTGAAATTAAGTTGCAAAAACAATGGCATCAATGATGGGTAACAGATCTAAGTGTAAGCATTGTTAACAGTTGACACCAGATTTGGAAAGCTAGTAACCCCAGAGGGGAAGAGAGGAAGAGAACAGAGAGAGAGAGAGAGAGAGAGAGAGAGAGAGAGAGACAGAGAGAGACAGAGAGAGACAGAGAGAGACAGAGAGAGACTTAAATGTGTCCGCATTGCTGTATTTCTTCAAAATAGGAAGGATAAAAGTAAGACACAGTGTCAATATCTGACCAAACTAGTTGTGGTATGCAAGTGTTTGCTACATTCTTCATGTTTATGTACACATGAAATTGTGTGATGCTGAACTAATACATGGTTAAGAATTGCCAGTGGTATATCCATGTCTATGCTTATTACAGCAGAATTCACACAACAGCTAAATCCTGGAAGAAGCTTTTATGTCCATCAGCAGATGAATAGACAAAATGGAGTATTTGCACACAATGGAATCTGATGCACCCTGAGACCATAACCTCCAGTGACATAATCAGACCCACAAGCTTAAATATTGCATGGTTTCACTTATGTGAGAAACTCAAATGACAAATACAAAGCAAAATAAAAGCTAGTTAATAGAAAGTGGAAGACAGGTCTTTCTCAAACCAGAAGGAGTCAAGAGATGGAGCAGGGATAAGGAAGGGAGAGAAAGGGGTGAAAATAGGAATTAAGATGTGTTTGGTACATGTGACAGCTCCTTACAAAGAAAGTAAACATTCTGTACTGTAAATGTGTACTAATAAAAACAGAAAAGTGCGATTACCTTCAAAGTTAGCTTCTTTTCAATTAATGACTTTTGTAGACATTGGGAATTTCTCTACCACTGAGGAAAGTCTTACCCATCCTGATTTCTGAGACGGTGTTGTTGCTAAGGATCTTAACCTTTACATGCTAAAAACATCAGCCAATCCTAGCATCACGTCAGGCTTTTGTGCTCAGAACTCAAAGCTGTGGTTAACAGCTATAACCACTGAAACAGCAGAATCTTCAAAACATGCTGAATTTTTTTGTTTAACTTACTCAATTTCCTGTTGAATCACAGGTTTTATATTTAGCAAACCATGAACCTAGATGAAAGTGCTTTCTAAAATATTAGGTTGTCCCATAAAACTGAGACAAATTTTATTTTGTGTTTGTGCACCTGCACACACGTGTGTGTGTGTGTGTGTGTGTGTGTGTGTGTGTGTGTGTGTGTGTGTGTCTTGAAAAGCACTCACACAGCTCTATGCTTCAGTTTTGAGTCTAGCCCACAGATGTATGGATCTGGAAGAGACACATGGGGTGAAGAGGTGAAAAGCCCAAAGCCAGACAGCATGTCGCATAGCAATTCCTGGGGGGCATTGAGGAAGGAAACCCTTCTATCACACGTCTTCCCAGCTGCAGTTCTGAGACAAAACAAATCTGAAAAACATAAAGAAAGTTCTTGGAGGGTTAAATAAACTCTCCTGTGACTTCCAGCTCACCCCTGTAATTCAGCTCTTCTGCAAGTAACGTGGTGTTGGTTCTGTTTGTCCTGAGAAGCAAGTTAATAATCATGGCTTCTCATAGCACTACTGCATTTCCATGTTGCATAGAAGGCAAGTGGTGACCTGTGCCCACCAGCTTAAGGCTGTATTTCTAATATACATAAGCCATCCTAAGTAAATATTGATTAAGTTGATAGTTACTAACCTTGTGGATTTTCACTTGCCTTGGATTAATGTGAATTTTGCTCCTATATAGTAGGCTTTCAGTAGTTTACCTTAAAATGTGAGCAGCTATTTTTGTATTGCTTGAATATTCACATTAGCTTTTAAAATTCATATGTATAATTTGTCAAAGTTAAGACAGACATAATAATGAGTTACAAGCTTCAGGTGCTAGCTTATACTCCTTTATCTGTAGGTCTGAAAGGTAAGATACTCTTCAGACTCACTCGGTGGCAGTCCAGGTCTGAGCTAATGGGAAGCCAACCGTAGTTTTGGTTGCATACTTTGCTTCCAGGTGCTCCACTGGAAGACCCCCTCTGGTATATACAACAGGCAGTGTGCACATCACATTTCCTTTCTGAGGTTCTCATGTGTATTTTGTATTTCTATTGGCACACATTTGTAATGCATGATGGTTACCTTCATCATATGAACTGTTGCATGGACACAACACATCTTCATTCTGTTTGCTTCCCCTTCCCCTCCCTGCTAGTCTTCCTCACTTCCCTGTACCCCTGTCGTCCTTTTCTTGGTCTCCTTTCCATTTACAAAAATGCATGTCTCTGTTTTCTCTTTACACTGTTCAGACTTTGGGCTTCTCATATGAGAGAAATCGCGCAACATTTAAGCTTATGTATGTCTGACTGATCTTATCTAAAAGTGTGGCCTCAAAGTGCATGCATTTTCCTATTAATGACTCACTTTATCCTTTATTGGGGGCTGGGGAGATGGCTCAGTAGAATAAACACCTGCCTGGCAAGCTCAAGGGCCCGAGTTCAATCCTTGGTTCTGAAGAAAAAAAAAAAAATCCTTCACGGCAGAATAGTACTCCATTATGTACACATACGTTTTCTGTATCTGTTCATCTGTTGATAAGCAGATAAGCCTCTTCCAGCTATTGTGAATTCTGCTGCTATAAACATGGATAGTTGTGCATCACTGAAATATGCCTGTAGCACTTTTGGGAAGATACCTAGAAGGAAAAGAGCTAAGTGGAACTGAAGTTCTGTTTTTAGTTTTCTGTGGAATCACTGCACTGATTTCCACAGTGGTTGCACCAACTTACACTCCCACCAGCACGGAGAGGGTTCTCTTTTCCTCCCCTCCCTCCACCCCCGGCATTTCATTTCTTGGTGACTGCCACTCTTTCTGGGCTAAGATAGAATCGTGGCTTTAATTTGCACTTCTCTCAGGGCCAGAGATGGAACATTTTTTCATGTATTTATTAGCCATTTACCTACTCTACTTTGCAGGGGGGCTCATTTCAGAAAACAATTAATTCTGTTATTAGAGAGGCTGAGCAGGAGGATTTTGAGTTCAAGACCCAACCTGGCCTTTTAGTGAACCTGAGCTACCTAGTGAGACCCTGCATTGAGAAAGGAGGAGGAGGAGAGGGAAGAGGAGGAGGAGGAGAAGGAGAAAGAGAAGAAGAGGGAGAAAGAGAAGGAGAAAGGACTCAAAGGCTTACTTTACTGTGGATATTTATCAATATCCACAAAGCATAACACCTTAAAAATTATCAGTCATATTTTAACATTCTGAATTTATGTTATCCTACCTGAGTTTAATTTGGGGATAATTTGATTAGAAGACTAGTATCTCTAATTAGAATTAATTGGGTTGGGCACAAAATGAAATTTAATTCTGTACCCTGTTAATTTTAGTGGTAAATAGGAAATGATTTTGACTGTGCTCTATTACAGTTCCCTTTCCATGACTCTCCTGCTGTGGATTTATTTTGCAGTCTCAAAAGCTAACTTGCAAGAAACGGATACAGAAACAGAAGTAGAAGAAGTGTTCTGGAATACAAGGATTCTACCAATTTTGCATGAATTAGAAAAGGGTAAAAAAACAGTTCTTGTTTTAAATAAAAAATATCTATAGTTATTTATATATTCCCTATTGCCCTGATATTCTTAGTATGTTCATTCACTTCTGTGAACATATTCCAAAATAAATGAAGTCGCCCATTTATTTACCCAACAATGTTTATATGAAACATTAATTGTACACTAAAATTTTAGTGAGTAAAACTATACTTTAAATGCACCAAAAAGCTGATTTCTAAAATTCTTCTGTAATACAAGTTATTGACCACCTTCTCTGCTCCAGGCAGTGTTTATTCATGCTCTCTAGGGAGGCGATTCCTACAGGAATGAAGATCTTAGGCCCCTGAAACAAAATGAGCCTCAGAGACCGGTGTCCTAAACCACTGTGCCTGTGTTTTTTTTTTATCTAGCTGTGTAGCTGTCCTATGCTCCCAGGTTGAGCATCTGTGTTGAGGCCCCCACTCACAGCCCAGGAAGTAGCCTCTGCAATGTGGAGTGAGGACCCACAATGTTTTGGGGCCACTTTGGGGCCACTTTTCCCCCTGAGTAGGAGTTGTTGAATGAATGCTCCTGCCGTTTACAAATCCCCTGGCAGCCACAGGAAGCTGTTTCAGGAGAAGCAGGGCACACGAGCCCTTCGGAAGTGGACAGGGCATGCAGGAGAAGGCCTCTGATGCAGTCCAACACTCCCTTTCCTCATCTTCATGTGGATGCCAGGCTGTGCTCCGGGCCTGGATAGAGCATCTCGTCTTGGTGCTGCTGATGAGCAGCTGCATGCTGCAGGGAATCATCTGCACTCTGTGCTCAGTAGTGTCTGTGTCAGACAAGGGGCAGATGAGATGAGATCACTTCCAGAGTTTTCTGTAGCCTCTTAGCCTAAGAATATGAGCATAGTGATGTTTCCCTTCTAGACTCCATTTTCACCCTCCTATCAGCATACAGGTACAACCTGGGCCCTGTTTTGGGGAGGTGCATGTGCAAACTAATAAGAATAGCAATGAGACTAGGGAAGGGGTCGAAAAGAGAATACTTCAGTGGGGAGAGAGGTCCCTGTGGTCTGTCTTAAAGGAAGTTCTCAGCCAGAAGGATGTAAGAGGATGTCAGGTACTGTGTCCACCACAGATCCCAACAGAGAACTGAGAACTCAGCCTGGGAGCCAAGAGCTCTGTGGCTCAAAGTGTGGGTGTGTCTCCTTCTTAGAAGGATTGTTCCACATTGAAATGTGGCCTTGTGCTTCCTCGACAACTTTAGTAACAGCCAGTAGTGGTGAGGCTGGATTAATTGACCCCTTTGGATTTTTTTTCAACTTCTTTTGACATAATTTTAGACTTATAGAAAAGTTAGAAGGGGCTAGAGCCTAGCCCCTGCCTGGCAAGCACAAGGACCTGAGTTCAATATATATATATATATATATATATATATATATATATATATATATATGAATAGTTTAAAAAAGTGTATGTTCCTGGCAAGTGCCAGGGCCGGAGTTCAATCCCTGGTTCTGAAAAACAACAACAACAAAAACTTCTATGTTCTTTTCACCCAAATTGCAATGTTAATATGTTATAACATTTGCTTTATTATTCTCTCCTTCCATTTCTGTTCCTTTCTCTTTCCCTACTCGTATAAACACCACACAACACACACACACACACACACACACACACACACACACACTATTGTTTTTATCTTCTTAGAACCCAGCGAGAACAAATTACCAGTGTGACGCCCCATAATCCTGAGTACTTCATTGTGTTTTTTAGAAACAAGAGCATCTCTTACATCCATAGAAATTACAGTACAGTACACTTAGATTTTTCCAGTTGTCCCAGTAATTTTCTTTGTAGAAAAAAGAAAATTGTGGCCGGCAACCACACTTCCCGTCTCTTTTGTGAGCTTGACACGCTTGAGGAGCATGGGCCATGGACCATGCAGATCCGTGAGCTGGGCTCGTCTGCTGATTTCTCACAGCGAGTCCAGTGGGCACCTGGGCCAGTGCACTACCTGGGAAGACACTGTGTGCTGCTCAGCACTGCCTCAGGAGGCCTGTGGTGCAGATTCATTACCTAGCTGGGAACGGACCTTCCCGCACTTGGGCTAGGTGATGTCTGCAAGGGCTGTCCTCTGTCAAGTTGTTATTTTCCCTCTTGAACTAAGTACCTTGTGGAGCAAATTTTCTGTGTGGAACCATTATAACTAATTGGTGTAGAGGGCTTATTTGATTAACACTTGAAAATTCTATTAGTGATTCTTGCTTTCAATTTCTTTTAAAACTAAAACCACTACTTGAGGACAATGCAGCAAGCTGAAGGGCCTCTAAGGGGAGATACATGAGAACAAGATTTAGGGCAGCCACAGCCCGGAGTGGCTTAGGACTGCACTTGGGGCTTATGAAGAAGCCGTCAGTCACAGAAGAATAAAACAACACAACAGAAGGGGTTTATACAATAGAGTTCAGACTTTTCCCTTTATTTAAAGTTGGTCTAAGTCATTTCCCATCAATTCATTTATTTACGTGCATAACCAGAAGGCACTAAAGGTTACTTAGCTATTGAGGTTTAAAATTTTTTCTTAGATGTTATTGTTGAAAAGAGCTAAAAATGGCCTGAGTCATTTCCTTCTGCAGGCGCACACTTCCTCTGTGTGGGCTTCTAAGAGCACATTATGGTATTTATTTAAAGTTGGTTTCCTAGTTATACACTTTGTGATAGAGTCTATCAAAGATAATATTTTCAATGCAATACCTTATATCTTGGAATCTTTTACTTTTCCTCTGGTACTGTTTGGTGTGCTACTTCTGCTCCTCATGTGGCCCTCATTTTGGCCACTGCTTCCCAAAGTGACTTTCCTCAGAATCCTAAGTATGAGGTAAAATGTTCTATGTCTCTCTGCTCCCTAGCTAAAATCTCCTTTGCATTGTCCTCTTTTCTAGTAATAGTGGACTTGGTGACACTTTGAACTTTTGTTCTGTGAAAGCCTTCTTTTATCAGATGACAGTCATCTTCAAAGAAAAGACTGATATTGCTGTCATTAATAGATATATTAGAAAATGAATATGTGTGCAGTTATGTTAGATTGCGTGAACAACATTCTCGGTGCACCATATGCTGCTGATACAAAGATATGCAACAACACAGCATTCCCACTTACTTAGCAGGACATCTATTTGAGAGCCCTGAGTATGTGACACAGCACACATATAAATGTGAAAAATTACCTTATACAACCTAATGTTTGCTGAGTGTAAAACAGTTCAGTTTTCTGCAGACAGCAAAATGCAGACTTAAAGAACCAAAATCAGTAGGGAAAGGTTGAGACTATCCTAGGCTTATGGAGCTATGGCAAAGAGGGTTGAAGGCAGAGATGCAAACCACGTGCTTTTGCAAGACCAAACAGAACACAGGTCTAGTTGGAGGGCATTTGGAATAGAGGAGCCTGTCTGAGGCAGGTGCCAGTTCCATCTTATAATACACTCATTGAATGCCTGTGTGTTGTAGATAAGCTAATTGGGAGCTTAACAAGTTGGTCAGCATGATAGGAGATGAATCAGAGAAAAGAGGACAAAATCAAGCAGGTGGAAAAGTTATAAGAAGGTGAAGCCAGTCAAGCTGGTCCCCACCTGTAATCCCAGCAGTACTCAGGAGACTGAGGAAGGCCAGCCTGAGCTATATAGTGAGTTCTCTGGCAGCCTAAATTTCATATCAAGACCCTGTGGCAAAAAAAAAAAAAAAAAAAAAAAAGAGAGATAAAAATAGAGTTCAGGAATTTGAAGTTATCTGTGGAAGCAACTATAGGATTTTCACTGATATTATATATGTTTAAAAGTAAGGGCCCGGCGGGATGGCTCAGTGGTCTAAAGCCCCTGCTTGGGGAAGCTTGGGCGGCTTCAGGGACCGCGGTTCGATCCCTGGCACCACATGCTGCATCAGCCCTGCCCTCAGGGCGGGCTGAGCCAGCCATAAAAATGAGTGAATAAACAAACAAAGGTTCTGAAACAAGAAAAAATAAATAAATAAAATTTAAAAAAAGTAAGTTTGAAAACGTGATCATAATTAGTGAATGTTTCTTTACTCTCTTTGCTCTGACAGAAGAAAACATTGAAATGATTTGTGCCACTTGCACTGAACTTCATCATGCTTTAGAGGAAGGAAGCATGCTTGGAAATAAGTTTAAGAGAAGAAGTATTCTCCTCAAGACCCTCTATAAACTGGTCGATGTTGGTTCAGACATGCTCAGCCTTAAACTTGCAAAAATGATCCTAGCAGTAAGTTTTTCTTTCCTCTTGTCTGGTAAACTCTGGCACATACAAGCTTTGTTAACTGCTTTATTTTTAAGTATTATAAGGTAGATTAGAAGTTGAACTGTGTATGGTTAGAATCTTGAAAAGATTCAGGTAAACCAACTGTCATCCAAAGATATAACTAAAAAATATTGTCTAAGGAGCCAAGACTGAGCATAAGGAAACTACTCAGATACAGTGTGACATTTGGATTACAACTAGATTTTATTTTTTTAATTTTTTATAGTTTTTAAAAGCTTTGTTTATATTGTGGCTGGCTCAGCCTGCCCTGGGGGTGGGGGTGGGGCTGGTGCAGCATGTGGTGCTGAGGATCAAACCATGGTCCCTGCAGTTGCCTGAGCTTGCCTAAGCAGGTGCTTTAGACTGCTGAGCTGTCTTGCTGGCCCCTACAACTAGATTTTTTTAAAAAAGCAAGAAAGAAAATCAAGAAAGGTTAGAAATAAGGGACAATGATAGATATATTCAAAACCAAACAATATTGCATTGTCAGTACAGACCTCTGTCCCCTGGTTTCTCCTGGGTACTTGATTGTGCCTTATGATTTAGAAAATAACTTTAATTTGGGTCACAGACACAATAGCCAGATGCTTAATGAACCAGTGTGTGAGAGGAAAAGTGGCTCTATGTGGCCACAGGAAGGTCTCTCAGTGATCACAGAAGGTCCCTCTTGTAAAGGGTTAGAAGAAAAGCCTGGACACCAAGTAAACTGTAAAAATTCTGTCTAGAACAAAATGATGCCATTGTTTGGGAACACTTTGTTGTCACAGCCATAAACAGTTGGAACCAAAAGATAAGCTACAATTACTGTAGGATGTTTTAAGGGAGCCGCAAAAACAAATGAATGAAGCTTTGTTTCCCAGTTTCATAAAAGTGTGAGCTTTACGTGAACGCCCATAGTTCACACAATGTAAAATCATAAAGTACACAGAGAAGGTGAGCACTGGCATCCTTACTGAGGGTGTTCACTGTGTCTTAGATAATGAAGTCTTTCATAAGTCAGAATATTCTGACTGCATGTTCTACGTCACTCTGAGGGGAAGCTGTCTTCTCACTTAGTTGTTATCTAAAGTAGTCTTCTTTGAGAAATTATGACATGTGATTCAACATCATATAGTCCTAGGGTTCATGGTGTAATTGTGGGATTCTGTTAGAATAGCTTCCCAGGACAGGAACCAGGTGGCCTCTCTTCCATCTGAATCCTGCACATATTGTTCTTCAGCAAGCTAAGAAAGAAAGAGATGAACAAGTTGTTCTTTGTCATGCTTTACAAGGAAAATCTGACCTTGGTTATTAATGATGTCACTTGATTTGTGCATGGCACAGTTTAACTGATTTAGGTTAAAAAAAAAAATCTGAGTGATCATCCAGGCAGTGAGCAAGTTCTAAACTGGATGTATGATTAGACAAAGTCCTCTCGGTGACATTGAGGGCCTTACTGAATGAAAGCGAGACTGTAGGTTTAACTGCAGAGCACAGAGTGAGGTTGCTTGTGTCTACTGCTTAACTAGAGAACCATGAGGACAGAAGCGGCTGCTAAGTCCAACTTCCTGTCTATAGCCTGACCTGACTTACTGTGGGCAAGAGCCTGTCAGGCCAGGCCTTGGTGATGGTTTCTCTATACTGTTTTTGAAAAGTCATGTCAGAAGAACTGATGAATCAGTGAAGGTCAAAGATAAATGGGATCAGAAGCTTTTCCCTTTTGTCAGTATTTATTGTGCAGTTTAATATTGTAATCCATATATTTAAATTATTTTTAGTTAAACACATTCAGAGAGCATAACATTATTCTAATGTCTTACATTCTTTGGTTAAATGGACATTTGCCAGACATTCAACATAATTTTAATCTTTTTATCAAAAAAAGATACAAAAAATGTCAATCCTTATTAAGATGGTAGTGAATTCAAGCATGTGCACACTAGGGAGGCAACTATATTTAGGGGTACGGAGGATCTAGGACCAGAACCATTCTCCACTGGTACTAGAGATTGAACTCAGGTTTTCTCACTGAGCTATATGTCCTTATCCCCTTTTAAAGATTTGCCTTATTTGTTTATTTATAAACAATTTTCTAGGAAGATTCTTACAAAGTTACTAAAATAGCTTAGGCTAGGCTCCGACCTGCTGTCCTCCTGGCCCAGTCTCCCAGAGTCCTGGATTACAGGTGTCCCACCATCGCTGGCTGTGATGAGCGATTTGTGAACTTTACTTGTTTTTCTTTAATTTGCCAAATTTGCTTTAAATAGAATAAAGTGCTATTTTCAGTGTAAGAAGACAGAACTGCCCTGTCATGAAAACTTACTTTGTTAGGAATTATTCCTTCACCCTGGGAATGCAAGTGAATCAAAGACCCTGTCCCCTGGGGCAGGCGTGGATGGGGCAGCCCACAGCCGAAGGGCACGTGAGCCCTGTGGAGAGAAAGAAAAGCAGGTCAGAGGAGTGGGGAAAGTACTGATTTTTCATGAGGTAGTCTATCATTCTTATATAAAATGTTGTATGTGAGTATCTTTTCATAATATTTTTTAAACAGGGTGTATCTGTGTAGTTCAACTCACTATGGAGCCCAGGCTAGCCTAAAACTTGGGGTGATCCTCTAGCTTCAGTCTCCCAAATATTAGGATTACAGGCGTGCACCACCATGCCTGGCTCTTTTCATGTCCTACAGTTATAGTTTTATAGTTATCAGTAGAGAAGTTATAGAGGTTTGGTTTGAATGTAAACTGACCTAGATTATAGCAGCCCTGGAAGTTGTAGGATTGTAGGAGGTCTGTGTTCTCTCTTTCTGTCTCTCTGTCTCTGTCTCTCTCTCTCTGTTAGCAGCCTTATTTTCTTTGCCATTTTCCACCTAATGTGAGACTTTGGCGGGGGACATGAGTTGTAGTAGACGCCTTTTGCTAGGCGTAGGATGCATTCCACATAACACACACAGGAAGAGAAATGCATCATGCTCACAACCTCGGGATCAGTCTAGTGGGAGATAGTCATCTGATCCCAGATCTTAAGGACAAGACACACCGCGTTCCTACGAAATGCCCCTCTGGGTGCCACCCTTCCATCTAAGAGATTGAAACTCCTAGCCTTTACATTGAGCTACTCTCCAGCTTGTTGTTGTTTGTTTTTTAAAAGATGGTCTCCCTAAGTCGCTGTATTCCAAGCTGGTCTGAAATGTGATTCTCCTTGCTCCTAGGATTGGGATTTCAGGCATTTACTCAAAAGTACCCCCTCAATGAGCTGGACAAGGAACCCAGGGACTTAAGATGGCTAGACTAGTGGGGTGCTACCTCCCCAGCCCCAACCTTTTCCTGTCTGAGGGTGGAAGAATTCTCCCCTTTGCCCCCCTGTGTTAGTTTCTTTTTTTTTTTTTTTTTTTTTTTTTTTTTTTTTTTTTTTTTTTTTTTTTTTTTTTTTTTTTGTCTTTTTGAGACAGGGTCTCGCTATGCAGTTGAGGCTGGCCTTGAGCTCACTTTTGTAGCCCAGGCTGGTCTCAAACTCACATCAATCCTCCTGCCTCAGTCCTGTGTTAGTTTCTGAGGCTTCAAAGAAAAATGACAGCTCTGACTTCCCTATTCTCACAGGCCCCTCTCCTGGGAAGCTTATTGAAATGCAGTCTCTGACTCTGAATGACTGGCTGGGCCTGAGACCCTGCATTCCTCGGACACAGTGTACAGGGGCAACTCGGGGGTTCTTGGGCCCCACTGCCTTGCTCTGTCCTGCAGCCCGGGGCTGACCTAACAGGAGCCTGGCACGGTCATGCTCAGAAGCATTTGCGGGTCAGATGCAGAGCAAAGCTTTTTTTTTTTTTTCTTTTTCAGAACCTTTATTTGTTTATTCACTCATTTTTATGGCCAGCTCAGCCCCTGCCCTAAGGGCAGGGCTGGCGCAGCATGTGGTGACGGGATCGAATGGTGGTCCCTGAAGCCGTCCAAGCTTTCCCAAGCAGGCAGGCGCTTTAGACCACTGAGCCATCCTGCAAAGCTTTAACAAATGTGTCTAACAAATTCTATTATCATTTACCCAAAAAAAAAACCCAAAGCTAAAACTTACTAATAAGCAATGTTAAAGATGGTTTTAACAATAAAATAATGGCCCATATGTTATCATTTCACACAGAAATATTTATTTGTCTTGATGGCTCATTCCGGTAAGCCTATTTTTACACCATGGCAGTGAGGGCACTAGATATTACCATCTAATTGGAAGTTGCAGATATTTTCTTCCTAGACATAGTGTTCAGTTACATCTTTGTGACAGCTTCATGTGCATAGTACTACTGTTCTGCAGTTTGTCAAACTAGTCTCTAATAGTAGACATGTAGGGTTTTTAAATTACTTTTTATAAAATGGTAAATACATAGCTACGATAGTGTGTTTCATCGAGTGGCCATCCTGCACTATGCTTCTCTTAAAAAGAAGGTCTACTTTATTGTTGCCCCTATTTAATTTACTTAGATGTTTTTGTGTGATTTAGAAGGCAATTGTCCATGTTAAGCATTAATGATTATTTCAAAGCATTCCAGAAATAGCCTTAAGTAAATATACATGCATGATCTAATCACATGGCATTAAATTTTAATATTTTTACACTTAGTGAAAGGACATACTTTTCAATTTCTTTTACCTCCACTATATTTTTTTTTCATTTTTTTAACGTATTCTTTTTTCCTCTTTATTTTTTTTTTATTTTTTTTCAAGTTTCAATTTTTTATTGTTTAAATTTAACAATGGTTATATTACATATTTTCAGCATCAGATCAGTTTAGATTAATACATATAGGTATATAAGATTGATCAAACAATTAAACATTAACCCTTTAAATCAACATTACTTTTTTTTTCTTTTCCCCTTTCTTTTCTTTGAAAGTTGACATATTGCATATTGTCCTCACAATCGTTCTACAGAGTACAGTATGTGGGCATGACCCACCTCCCTATTGATGTTGCTTAGAAAAAAAAAAATAAAAGGAAAAGAATATACTTCTCTTTGGACTAAGAGGAAGCAGATACATACACAGTCAAATGTTCTGCAATTGCAGTGGGCCACCAGTGAAGCTTGTGATGTTGGAGGCTATTGAATCTAAGCCTCCTAAAGCTCATCTCACCAATCTAGCTCTGCGTTTCATGCATTGTAGTTAAGCATTTTTTTTTTTCCTTGCTGGATGGTCAAGGGCAAGTCGAAGCCAGACCTGTATAACAAAACATTCTTCTTTTTTTTTTTTGTATCTTCCAAGGTCAAATCCCCTCAGGATTAAGTTTGGGACCATAGGCAGTACTTTGTAGAACTGTTGTTAGTGTCAGCCTTCGGGACAAGTCACAGCCATTGCTTGACCATTTTGCTTTCTGTGAAAGCCTGAGAGAATGCTTTTCTCTGGGTGACTCTCCTTAGACGCACTACAGTTCATTCATCCCTTTCCTCTGAGGTCCCATAATCTCCTTGACCAGGAAATTTGGGACACCTCTGAGTTATAGGATATTACAGCATAGGTTCTCTTATATCCTGGGTCTTTATTGACCTTGAAGGGCTAGGGCCAAAATATTGGCTATCCTTATAGCCCTTCTTTTTCTCCAATTTTTGGTCTGTTAACTTACATTCTTAACCCTCCAGCAGAAAAGCTTTGTGATACTATTACTCTATAACATAGGTACTTGAGCTTATCATCACTGGCTTTCTGAGTATCAAA